>WEKY01051260.1:12742-141590 GCA_013390045.1 Picathartes gymnocephalus
ATGAAGGACCTCCTCCGCCAGGATGAGCCCCTCCGGAGGATGGAGGAGCGCCCCGGGAGGATGCATGAGCCCCTCCGGAGGATGAAGTCCTCCGGCAGGATGAGTTCTCCGGGAGGATGGATGGATGGATGGATGGATGGATGGATGGATGGATGGATGGATGGATGGACGGATGGATGGATGGATGGATGGATGGATGGATGGATGGATGGATGGATGGATGAGCCCCCCGGGAGGATGGAGGAGCCCCCTCGGCGCCGTCCCCAACTTCCCGCGGCTCCGCCGGGCGCTCCCCCCGCGCCCGCCGAGCTTTCTGCGGCTGCAATCTCGCCTTCTTCTTGTAATACTTCAGCTGCCTTGACCTGTCTTTTTTTTTCCTTTAATTTAAAATTTTATTTTCATCCCCCCCCGCCGCCCCGTTTGTTTGCTTAGTTTTTTTTTTTGGTGAGAAAAGTGGGGTTTTTGGTGCGACTCGTGTTGCTGGGCACCGTCACTGTGTGCAGTCCAGTCGCGACATATCACGCGTGGGTACACACAGGTACTTGTCGCGCACCTGGCGATGGGAGATGCTGCGGGAGGGAGGCACAGTCCGCCCGCCTCAAGTTGCTGGTACAACGCACGGCAAATGCCTTTGCTGGTGGAGATGCACCCCGGATGGTTCTTGCCCGGGGTGCTGGTTGGAAAAGTCCGTGCAGGGGCTCTGCTTTTTGGTTTTAATCCAGAGCCCTTCAATGGAGGCTCTTATCCATCAGTTAGGACGGCTCACAGGGTTATAAGGAGCAGCAGGGGCTTGGCTGGGCAGTAAATCGAGCAAGGACGAGCCCCCCGGAGCCCCCGACAAAGAGTTGTGCCGCTCTTGTTCATCCACACAACTTCTGAGTGCTGTGCTGTGAGGAGAGGCTGAGGGAGCTGGGGTTGTTTATCCTGGAGAAAAGGAGGCTCAGGGGGGACTTTGTGGCTCTGCACAGCTCCCTGACAGGAGGGGCAGTGAGGGGGGGCTTGGGCTCTGCTCCCGGGGAACAGGGACAGGAGGAGAGGGAACGGCCTCGGGCTGTGCCGGGAGAGGTTCAGGTTGGACATCAGCAGGAATTTCCCCATGGAAAGGAGTTCTTTTAAACAGTGGAAAGGCTGCCCAGGGAGGTTTGGAGTTTGGAGTCCCCATCCCTGGAGGTGTCCAAGGAAGGAGTGGAGGTGACAGCGCTCTGGGCTGGGGACAAGGTGGGGATCGGGCACAGCTTGGACTCGGTGATCTCTGAGGTCTTTCCCAGCCTAAATCTTGGGATTCGGTGAGTTACCGGACCTCAGCCTGAGCAGAGGGTTCCCTCCCCGAGGCAGGATGCTGGGCTGTTGCTGGAGCCTCCCCGGAGCAGCGGGGCTGTGAGCGCTGTAATTCCCTCCAGCTCCGGCAGCACTGCAAACGTGCCGCTGTTGATGATTGCATTCTTGCACTCTCGGGGAGTTATTTTTTCATTCCAGTGGACTTGTCACGGAGTGAAATTTAATACAGGGCTCTGAGAATCTCATCATGTGAAAAAATGATAAGGTTAGTGGATATTATCATGTAGGAATGCAAAAAAATAAAATAAATAAATGTTGCTCTCCTCTGTTACCAAGCGTGTGCTTCTCCTTGGTAACAGAAACATCCAATGATCCTGCAGTTGATAAAAGGCACATGCACACACACGTCCTCCCCACCTCCACATTTTGGGTTTGCTACATTTATCTCAGTCTGTTAAGAGGGGAAAAAAATAAAAAAGACCCACCACACACCCCTCTGTCTCAGCGCCCAGGTCTGCTGCCTGATTCGGGTTTTTTCCTCCCTCAGTGTCTTGAATAACACACACAGTGACAAAGTGACAAGCAGAAACTCAGCAAGTCACACTTCCTTCCTGCCGAGCTGCCGTGTCCATCCCTGAGGACGGGCAGGGTGCTCTCAGAGCCCTGTCTGACCCGACCCTGTGCCGTGGCTCTCGCTGGCAGCGAGTGAAGGATCAGTCACATTCTTCCACATTGACTCATCAAAGGTCCACCTTCCCAGAAATCCACCTCTAATTCCAGCTATTTGTGGATAAGCAGTTCGAGTTAGGCTGCGAGATAAGTTATTAATGATTTGCTTCAGGTGGGGTCCTTTCTGAGCGAGGTTCTTCGCGCTCACCCGAGGGGGGAATGCTGATCCCACGCAAGGATTTCGCCCCAGGTCGGAGCTGGTGGATGCTCAGCTCTCCTGGGCATGTTCACTTGCAGAGGAAAAGTTGATCTGCAGGAGTGAGCTCTTCATGTTCTCACCAGTGGAGCCCGGTGCAGCAGAGCGTGGAAACACGGCCATCTCCCGTGGATCAGTGGGATCACGGCGTTTTTCTGAGCTGATGTTTTACGAGATTGTTATTCCAGGATTAGCGCCCGTGTGTTGAAAGCAAAAAAAACCCCAATTGACATCTGATTTTTGTCTGTAAAGCCGCTGTTGAGCCGAGGGCATTGCCTAAATTCAATGAAATAGCCCTAAGAGTGTAAAGCAGAGTCTTCCTCCTGCAGTCTGGGAGCTGTTCTGGCAGAGCTCGGGCCCTTACGGTCACTGAAATGTCAGACTGCAGCAGGGGGGGGAGCCCAGACAGGTTTTGATTTGCAGCAGACTTTAGCAACTCCGGAGGAGTTAATGCACGTTATTGTCTTCAGAAAATGGTCTGCTTGGGAATGAAACCCGTGGATTAATGAGCCCCCAGCCAGGCTGGGATCCACGGCCCTGACACAAGGCATTGTGCACAGTGGAGGCGATGCCAGGCGGGTGCCAAAAATCTGCCATTACCTCACCCTGACATTACTGGAAGCTGAAAGGGTCTTCAGGAGGGATGGGATGGCACATTCTGCTGGCTCCTTTAGCAGGGCAGCTGATGGATGGTGCACTCAGAGTGACCCGTGTGGGACGGGGCTCCTACGAGCTCGGGAGGGTGAGCTGAGGTGAGCTTTTTAAACCTTCCCTACCCAGGTTTTTATCATTGGACTTCAACATCTCCTACCGTGCTGCTTGTGGTTTGTGCTGCCATAGTACCACTGTGTTACTATTTTCTGGGCTTGAAAAAAAAAACCCCTTGGTGGGGCCTGATGCAATTAAGTGCATTTTAGCTGAGTGCAGGAGAATGTTGGACAGATTATTCTTTCCGTGGCTTTTGAATGAAATATCGCAGCCTGTAATCTGACGTTTTGGGGTAAAGGGCTGATCTGTCAGCTCAACTCAGGCAGTCTTTATTGCTAATCCTAAGGAAACATAGCTCCTCTATGGAGAGCAAGCCAATTTAGCTTGAAATCGTGGCTCTGAAGCCCTGCTGAGTGAGCTGTATTTGGGTGACTTGGGGAGCCTGTGCACAACCTACTCTTGGATTCTTCCAAGTCAATCACTTGGGTGATGGGGATCAGGCAAAGGAGATAGCTCTCCTATACAGAGAGAGATATTTTTATTAAAAGAAGTATATTTTAATAAAAATACACTTATTTTTTGCATTCTTAGGGAGCTGAGAGTACGTTGCCATCACTGTGGTGCAGTGATTTGAGGCTCTGTTAGCACACTGTGTCTTATCTCTCCAGTTACCTGCTGCAGACCCCAGTGCAATGTCCCAGTAACTCTGTACAGCACTGTGGAGTGACAACACGTTGACAATATATTGAGCCAAAGTTGCTGTAAACAAACCTGATCCAAGATTATATTTAACTGCTTTTCGGTGTAATCTTTGGCGCTACCAAAAAAAAAAAAAAAAGTCACTGAGGCAAATTGACTCATTTGATTTCTCATCCAAGGAAAACTCTTATCATTTTCCTCACTGCTATTGTTGAACAATACCTAGAACAAGGTACTTTTTTAGTTACACTTAGTCAAGAGGCTTTCTGCAACAGTGGGAAGCAGTGGCTAAAAATACAATTCACCAGTTTTTCTGTGGAGGCAAAACAATTAATATTAAAAGTGGCCTTTTCACAGAAGAGTTCACATTCCGAATGCATTTCTTTATTAAAGAGGTAAAGAAAAAATCAAAAGAAAAGGCATATTTGAGCCCCCCTGGAGATGCAGGGGCGGGTGGGCAGAGCAGCCTCCCTGCAGAGACCTGGAAATGCCTCTTTGTGTCACGGAGTTAATTCTGCCCTGAGTAAATTCACCCTTTCCCCGTGTCTTTCACCACAGATTTCAGGGAATGGAGACATGGTGGCTTTTGGGGGAGTTGGCAGGTGAGGATCTTGCTCTGTTGAGGCCCTGGGTGGCCATTCCCTCCCTGGTGACATCGCTGCTCTTCATTGGAAAATTCAGCATTGGGAGGGGGCGACTGTCAGCCTCGTCTGTATTTCAAAATCCAGAGTTTCCCAAGCAGTAGAACTGCCTTAAAACCTGGGAAATTTGGTACTGTCTTTACCCTTTCTGAGTTTTGGGAGCCTTGAGGGTGTGTGAGGTGTCACTTCCACACCATCTTGCCAACCAAATGGTTGCCCCACTGCAGGCAAAAGCTGAGTTTCTAAGGTGTTTGCAGGTCTTTCAGTTCAACCTTTTCCTTTTGTCCGCCCTCCCAGGCATTGTGAGGTTGCAGGTAAAACCGTGAGACCTTCATTGTTTTCAGGGCATCAGAGGGTGAGGCTGCAGGATTTTAATTTGAAATTTGATCTGTTGGGTTTTTTCCCTTCCTCCAGTGATATTTGTATGTCCGTTTCCTGGATGCGTTGGTTCTCTCACTTACATTTAGCTAGCAGTTTTATCTTTACCTGTTTCTCTACGTATTTTCAAATTTTAGCTCTACCCAAAAAACAGGGGAAAAAAGCTTCTTTTGAAAAGCAAATCCAATGGACTGCCAATCCACAGGGTGGCCTTTTTCCCAGAATACTGTTCCTTCCCCTTTATTAAACAGCTGCCAACTGTTGCACCTGGATGATGTGCCACTCGTAATTACATGCACCGAGGAAACAAAACGAAGGTGTTTCTGCAGCCTGGATTTTGACATTTTCTTGCTCCTAGGTGTTTGCTTTCGCAGCTTTGCTTTGCACAGGGGTTTGTGTGTGTGCGTGCAGATCCAGAATTTGAGCTGAAGCCACTCCACGCACACTTCTGTTAACTTGCAACACTCCAGGAAATGTTTTGGGGAGCAGTGCTGTGGCTGCAGTGGCAGCACGAAGTGATGCCTGATCAGTGTGAGCTGGAACAGAGGCTGGACAGAATGAGAGGAATAAAGCAGGGATTGATGGCAAGGCCTTCCAAGGGCACAGCCTGGCAATGCCAGAGCCCGGCTGCAGCCCTGCCAGGATGGGCCTCGAGATGGGCACAGAAAAGGGGCCTGGGCACGGGGTTTCACACTTTTAGAAGTTCTGCTCCATTTGCATCTCGAGCTGAACTGTCCAATTAATCACTTGGAATGATGAAGTTCCATCCTCCTTGCTCGCCCTCCTCCTTTTTACGTTTTTGGTACTTTTGGGCCCAAGGTTGGGAACGATTGTCCTTGAATTTTGAGCTGGAGAGAATCGTTGTGTCTGACTGCCCTGTGAGGAGAACTTAGTAACACTTAAAATGAAGCTAAAGCAGAACAGAAAAAAAAAAACAACTTTAAGGCGTCATTTGGACTTGGCTGGGAGCAGGACCAGGCTGCTGTGTCAGGGTGGTGTTCCCTGATAGGTGTTATGGAGCTTGCAAGAATTTCTAGCAGAAGACAGAGTGAAGCCAAACTCCTGATGTGCTCCCAGCTGCTCAGTCTGTTCCACCTGGAAAATAAGCAGGTGAAAATGGGATATAAAGCCACGCTCTTCCCTCTCTCCCTTTCCTGTGTTGCAGGAATGAGTTTGGATAGGCCAGGAGCCTGTTCATTAATCCACAGTCCCACTCCCAGAAAGATCGCCTTAACGTTTCTCAGCTTGCAGCTTGCTCTGCAGTGAGCTGAACTGATGCACATGTGGCAGTTCCTTATCCTCCTGGGCTAATCTGCTTTCAAGTTTGCATTCAGCAGTTTTAGGGATGCCTCATGTCAGCAATGTGCTGCTTTTCCTGCAGACTGCCATCCTTTCAGTGGCAGATGCAGGACGGAGGGAAGCCGAGTGTTTGGGGTTGAATTGACACCAGGTGACGCCCACATCTGGAGCTGAGTGTTTGTTCCTGCAAGTTCTGTAGTTTGAGCTTGTTTCATGGTATGTAGAGCTGCATTTCTGTAGAGTCCATCTCCAAAGGCACATGTTACCTATAAATGTCTTGGCAATGAGAGCACATCTCGCTTCCTGCATCGTGCAGTGGCTCCTGTGACACCAGTGACCTGCAGGATGCTGCTGCAGCTTCTTGCATTTCAGCACATGCAGCAAATTGCCCCTCTGCCCTCAAGAGCTGGGGAAAAGGAGGTTATTAATGAGCAGCACTCTCTCTTCACAAGGATGAAACCCTGGCAGGAAAGCAGTGGTGACAAACCTTGTGGTGCCTGAGTGGTGACAGTCTGCCTGAACCCCACGCTGTTGTGCTGTCTGAGCAGTGGCACAGAAATGAGCTGAGGGTTTAGAGCTGACTGCGCTGTTCTTCAAGGTTATGGAGAGGCATCAGAGCTGTCCAGAGCCAATAACTGGGGAGGTATCAGCCAGGAGATGAATTAGGTGGATTGCAGAGTTGGTGCTCACCTGGCAGTGTAGGATACAAGTGCACCGGAGCAAACTGGCCGGGCTCAGGCCCTGCTGGTGCTGCTCCACTTTGCTTCCTTCAGCTCCAGATTGGCCGAGCTGTTATTTACAGATGAATTGAAGAGCAGAAAACCCAAACCTCCCTCTTCCACGGCTCCGTGAAACAGCTCATGCTGTCTCAGTGATGGCAGAGAGCAGGGTCAGACCTCATCCTCATGGAAAGGGCCTGGGAGGAGCCACCATGGGCCCCCAGGGAAACCACCTGCGAAAAATTAACAAAAGCTGCTGCTGCCCTGACCAAAGTCTCCTTTTCTGTCAGTGTTTGCTCTGCTCTGGCCCGGCTGAGCTCCGGGTTCAGCACCTTTGGTGCCATACCCATGGTGCTTCTCATTTGCCATGTGAGAACAGAGGAAAACCATTGCAACAAAGAGAACTAAAAAAAGCCAAGTTATATAAAATAAAGTTCCTTTGCTCTCTGTCTGTTGTGGAAGATTGTCATGGAAACATTTTTTTCAGAGAATAAATTCATTTTCTGTGAATAATGTCCACAGAGCTGAGGGAGAGAGCATATTATTTATATATAAAATCTTTACTGCAGACACCTTTTTCCTGGCTCCTGACGGTTGTAAATGTTTTATCTGCTGTCTTTTAAATCACTACAAAGGAGGGTATTACCTGGGCCTCAAAAGCAGTGGCTCAAGGGGGTTGGGTCGGTTTTTCTCTTCCTTAAAGCTGGAAGGAAAAAAAAAACAAAACAAAAACAAACCAGGGGCAGTGAGCCTTCCATAAGTCCAGTTCACTCAAACGTGAAACAGGGGCTGTTTAATGAGAAACATATCCCACAGCCAGGAAGAGGGGAAGGCACGTTGGCTGCCGGCTTTGCTGGAGGAATGTCCTCGGTATCACTCCTCTGCCTCCGCTTCCCCAGCCGTAACCTGAGACCTTCATCCATCTCTCTGGGAAGGGGGAGCCTCTCCGCGTCAGCAGGACGACTTATTGCTTATTTTCCCCCAGGAAAGTCTTCCCTGCTCATACCTTGAGGTTAGAGATTTCCCCCAGTTTTTTGGCGTGTCAGTATTACCTTAGGAATGGGGGTGGGTCAAAAAACTCCTTTTCTGGAAAAACAGGGAGGTTTTGGGAGGCGATGCTTGATGGGTGTTTTGTGTTTTGTCAATGGCAAGGCAAACCCATCTGTCCCAGGCACTGAGAGACAGGATTGTTCCTTGCAGGAAATGTCTCTGGCCTGCAGGCTGGTTTTGACAAGCTCTGTGAGGATTTCTTTTGGAACCTTTTAGTGCACCCTCGTGTCTGTCTGTGTCTGGCTTTCTGC
Source organism: Picathartes gymnocephalus (assembly GCA_013390045.1). NCBI lineage: Eukaryota > Metazoa > Chordata > Aves > Passeriformes > Picathartidae > Picathartes > Picathartes gymnocephalus. Next base: position 20,691 of record WEKY01051260.1, read on the forward strand.
CACCACCACTTCCATCAGTCTCTGCATAATCTCTCTTGACTTGTGCAGATATCTTTAGAGGCCAGGGAGGTAAAAATGTGCTGCTCTCTCTCACGGATGCAGTTATGGCTGCCCCATGAGTTAGCTGGCCAAGAGAGCACTGAAAGGTTGCTGGAATTGATTTCTTTCTGCCAAAGGCAAGGCAGATCTCTGCCATGACCCACTGAAGATAAGCCATAAACCAAGTTCCTTCCCATGGATGAAGCTGTTCTGTGTTTCTGCTTCCCAGGTGGTCTGGTACAAATCCTGCTGCTTTGGACATGTAGAACCAAGGCAAAATGTATTTTATGGGGGTTTCTTTACAGAGGGGCTGGCTCTGTTGCACCCTACTTGATTCCAAACCATCTCCTGCTGGTCCCTGAGCTGTAAAAGTTCAGCAGTTCCAGGTGCCAGGGATGCTGACAGGTCAGGACATGTCTGTCTGTCCCTGTTTGAACAGGGAGTGAGACAGAAGATGAGAGGGAAAGGGCAGCTGGCTCTGTGGAAACAGCAGAGATGTCCAGGGAAGGATAATCACAGTTGCCTGTGGAACATGGCACAAAGTTCCCCATAAATACAATGGGAGGTAACAGACACGTTGAAGAGGAATAGCCTGAGTTTGCCCAACTTACCTTTTGGGATGTTAATTTTAATTTTATTCAAGAGCTTTCTGCTGTCACAAATCTTTCCCTCATGTAGGTGCTTGCAGAAAATCATTGAGTCAGTGCTTAGCATCCTCTTAAATATTTTGATCCTCAGTCAGTTACTACAGCAAACAGTTCTTGGACCTCAGACTGTTCTGAAGCTCTTTTCAGAACTCCTTCCCAAGCTTCAACATAATTTTTCAATTACTGGCACCAGAACTGGACACAGCAATCTAATAATAGTCCCCAGTGCCTCGGACAGGTGTAATTAATACCTTTTCTTACTTTAACAAATACAATCCTGCTTATGCTTTTAGGGATTATGTTTAAGTTGGCTGTGGCATCAGGAGGCCTTACGATAATTTGCTTATCTAAACTCCTCCTGAATACCTTTCTACACTGCTGGCTTCTGTCATGTTTGGGCTGTAGGGAATGGTAGGATGTTCTTTTTATCCCCTGGCAACTGGATTCTTTCCCTTCAGGCTAGCAGGAACCCAAAGTACACGAGTGAACGTACTGGGAGCTACTTTCTCGTCTGGAAGAGTTTATGTTCCTTCAGGGGCTGATTTCAGGCTTTCCTGGCTGTGTGTAGCCTGCCAGCAGAGCCAGTGGCCTTCTGCCTGCTGAGACATTTATCCTGGACTCGTCTGCAGCAGCTGGGTTTGTGTGTTGTGACACCCCAAACTCTTGGCTTACGCTGTCAGGCTGAGAAGAAAAGAAAATACCTTAACACCAATGGCTCCTCCCTACCTTTTCTGATTGCTGATTTTGCTACAATTAGAGCAAATACAGAAATACCCTTTTATTTTCTGCTTTATTTCTTAAGATACTGGAACATGCTATATAAAAAAACCCATTGCATTACTGCACTGTAAAATTTGCTAAGCTGTAACAGTTTGAGAAAAGAATAAACTCTACCCAGAGAATGAAATTGGCATTTCCTGACCCTTGGATTTGGTTGTGTTGAACAACTTGTTCTGTGCCTGACTGGTTGAGTGCCCAAAATGAGATGGCCTTGAAGGGCTTGGTTTTGGGACTGTGCTGTACAATTGTTCAGAGTTAATGTGATTTGAATTGGCCACCCAATATCACCAGCTGGTTTTGAAAATGGAGCTCAGATTTTTGTGGTGAGAACAGTGGTAAATACAAAGCAAGCTGCAAGTGAAGCCAGACAGCTCTCACTGGAAATAAGGGAGGCAAGAAACAGAATTTATTGCTGCCTTGGGCACAGCAAAAGAAAAAAAGATGGACTTGCAGTACCGATGGCTGCAAAATATCTCCATGGTCTGGCTCTTTGTTCATTCTCCCGGCTCAGCTTAAACTGGACAGTAAAGGTTTGTGATTTGGGTGCAGAAATCCAAGTCTCAGGCCTTCCCTTTGCCTGTGCCCCGAGCTGCAGCTCTGAACTGCATTGGCATGGTCAGGATGCTCCAGGATGGTGCTGGGAGTGAGTGCTGCTGCCTGCCCTGGCACCATCTCCTGCAGGTCTGCCAGAAGTAGACTCTGGGGAACAGAAAAAAGGAGGGAAAAAAAGAGGAAAAAAGGCAGGGGGTTGTCCCTCCAACAGCTAAATGGTCTCACCGATAGTTGAAGTTGCTTCTCTTGTGTTCTCTTGGTCTCCTGGCCAAATCCCACAGCTCTGGCTGGATTCTTTCTCAAACCAGTTTCCTCTCAGTTCGGCTGAAGCTCCCCTTGGCAGCAGCCAGCAGGAACTGCCTCCCTCAGACTGAGGGGAGAATTTGCAGAAGGAAACAATCCCAGCAATCGGGTAAGTGGAGAGTGCTCTTTAAAAAAGTCCTCAAAATGGCACACGCTGCTTTTGCAAGGTCGCACGCCATCCCCTGCTCTCTGCAAAGTTAAACGTGTTAGAGCATTATTTGCTGAGCTGGGGCCGCTGCAGTGGAAGTGTTCCTGTAGTTGTTAGTGCAGGCGTCTGAGGTGGGCATTGTTCAGGACCTCCTGACTTTGGCTCCTCGAGGACTGAGTTTGAGAAGTGATTTTTCCCTGTAAGGAACTTGACAGCTTCCTTCAGACCTGAGAGGACCAAAGCAGCACTGCTGCAGAGCACCCAGGCCATGAGCTAAATGGACCTCTGGGCAAGCAAATGTACAGGAGCACAACTTCTTGAGCTGGGATTTTTCCAGATGTCACTGGCAGGGTTTTAAATAGCTGGCAAAAGGACAGAGGATGGCTTGAACCTCTGCTTGCTGAGCACCTGGAGGTTCCTCCTGCCCGGAGCAGCAGAACCTTGTTGGGTTTTTGGCAGGTGAGGCAGGTTTTTGGCTCCTGCTGCCCAGCAGGAGCTGGTGCCTCCTGCATGGACACAGGGATGGGGCATTCCTAGGATGAGTGTGACCCCCTTCCCTGCCTCGTGGCAGTTCCATACTGCTCACAAAAGGGATGCACAATCATCTCCTCTGGTGGCAGCAGCTCTGGCTCCCAGATTTCTCCAGGCAACGTTTGGTCCTTCAAACTGTTTCTTCTCAGGTTTATTTTTTCCCCCCCTACTCGGGGCCTTGCTGCGACTGTTTTTGTGCAGTTTGGTGCCAGTCAGCTTCACCCTCCCCCGCCTCTCTCTCTCTCTCTCTCTCTCTCTCTCGCTGAGATTCACAAGCCCTCCTCCCAAAGCAGAGCTGGCACCAGTCCCCCGTGCCCATGTGTGTGTGAGTGGGACACGTGCCCATGGTGCAGCTTCAGATGCTCCCTTCTGCATCCTCTCCTCCTCCCAGGAGGAGAGAGATGCCTTGCCCTCACCTGCACTCCTGTGTGTGTTTTAGCCCAGCCTGGACTGGTTTTGGTGCAGCCATGGCGAGAAGCAGCAATTGCTCATGTGATGTGTCACGCCAGAAACTTCAGGAAAGTAATTCACTCCAGCAGTGTGATTCTAGGACTCAGGAACCAAAAATATGGGCTATTACTCATCTTTGTATCTCACAACACAGAATAACCTAAGCCATTTATCTATTTACACAGCAGAGCTTTAGCCAGAAGCAGAGTCTCAAATGTCAAGAGCCACTGTTGCTACATATTGAGAGTAATTACTTGCTTTATCATTTTTTTTTTTTTTTTNTTTTTTTTTTTTTTTTTTTTTTATTTCTGTGCCAATATTGGCCAGGAACTCAAGTCAGGAGATAGGCATGATGCAGAAACAAAGAGCCCCTACTTGAAGCTTGGGAGAGCAAAGCTGAGTAATTGGCATGTCTTGAGTAGGCTGTGAAAGCTCCAATGTGTTTGTTTGATGATTACCCAACATCTACAGTATTTTCCCTACTGAATGCTTTTTTCCTTCTGCATGAATGAAATTTCCAGGTGCATGCACACACATCTACACTGCACAGCAGGCTCTGGGTGTTAAGTGTGTCTGGGCACATTTGGTCTTCACTTCCCTTGGTCTGCCTCTGGATGAACTCAGAATCAGGGATGTTTGGCTAAGTCAGCCCTGGCGTAGCTCCATGCAGAGCTTGATCCCTAGAACAGGCTGATGCTGGAACAAACCTGCTGTTTCCACCTTGCTCAGCTCTGTCAGCTGTGCAGGGGGATCTCTTGGACCTGATGCAAGGGGTCTCCGTGTTCTGTACCCTGCAGCTGTGGAAAATAGCAGCTTTCTAATTTTATTTTTTTTTTAACTTTTGCAGAGACTGTGTTGTGCTGCCAGCGTACAGTGTGGTATCTCGTGTTTCTGTAACCTGTGCATTTGTTTGTTCTCACCAGAGTAACTCCTGTGGTTTGCTGTCTAAATACTCTGTGCAAGCCTCTGTGCTCAGTTCCATCTCATTAGATGAAAGAATGTACTAATTTAAGTCCGTTTCCTTGGTGAATCACCTGAGGCTTTCAGAAATGGTGAAATGAAGCTCTGATTTACCTGTTGTTTTTATCTAATGACTAAATGATGTCTCTTTTAATGTGAGTAGTCAGGAATGTAGCTCCCAGGTGTTTATGGTCCTGATGCTGCTCTGAGTTCACCCAGGCAGCTCTCCCGTGTGGTGTTCAGCCTGATCTCTTTTATCAGGGCTGTGTCATCAGGATGATCTTCCCATAGCAGGAATACATTCAGCCAAAACACACTCTGCAATATTGGCTCCTGCCTCTCAGCACACACCAGGAAGCCCCAATTCCTGCAGTTTTACCCTTCATTTCCAAGGCATTCGTGTCAAGGGGTGGGTGCAGATGACCGGGAAGCTGGAACATTTCCAGGGATGGGGCAGCCTGTGCCAGGGCCTCAGCGGCCTCACAACCAGGAATTCCTTCCCAATATCCCATCTATCCCTGCCCTCTGGCAGTTTGAAGCCATTTCCCTTGTCCTTGTCCCAAGTCCCAAGTCCCTCCCCAGCTCTTAAGAGAGAGTAAAAGTGGAAAAAAGAAATATCCCAGGAGAGCAGTACCAACATAATTTTGTTTTTCATAGTGTGTTTTTATCCTGTTTAATCATGCAAAGCCAACACTTGACTGTACTTTTAAGAAAATTGTCATGGAAGGATATCATCTCCAGTCATGTATTCAAAGCCAAGAAAAGCCAAAAACGACACTTGAAAGTTGTAAACACCAGCCTGGAGGCTTCCTGAGTGAACAGCTGCAATAAATGCCCATCCTCAAGCTTGTGGATGGTTTGTGGCTCCTCTCCTTTGTTATTGATTTCCTTGCAGTAATTTTTTGACTGTCATTGTGCAAGGAAATAAAGGATGGACGAGCCAGTGGGGTTGGGAAAACGGCTCCTTCTCTGACCTGTGCAGCTGTGCCTGAAGCCATGGTGTGCCAGCTGAGAGGGACATCCTTTTGACTTGTGCTTGTTTATACAGGGTTAGAGCAACAAATCATCGATGTGACAGCTAACAACCCCTTCTCCTGCTCTCTCCTTAGGTGGCAGTGAAAGTAATTGACAAGAAAAGAGCCAAAAAGGACACGTATGTCACCAAGAACCTGCGGCGGGAAGGGCAGATCCAGCAAATGATCCGCCACCCCAACATTGCCCAGCTGCTGGATATACTGGAAACTGAGAACAGCTACTACCTGGTGATGGAGCTGTGTCCTGGTGGCAACCTGATGCACAAGATCTACGAGAAGAAAAGGCTGGAGGAGCACGAAGCCCGCAAATACATCCGGCAGCTCATCCTGGCAGTGGAGCACCTTCACCGGGCAGGAGTGGTGCACAGGTAACCCGGGAAACCCTCTCCGGTGGGGAAGTTTGTGTCAGCTCCTCTGAGTGGCATTTTTTTTTGTGTTGTCAGGAGATTTCCTTGTTAAAACATGTTCCTGACAGCTTCCTGGCTGCTCTTCGTGGTGTTGTTCGAATGCTCTTATCTTGGGCATCGGGCTGTGCCTGCAGGAAGCACTTAGGCAGCTTCAGGTGAGCACACAGGAGCTGTGCTGACTCCATGGCCAATGACGCCTTAAGTTTTAATTTTTTTCTTTTTCTCTTCTGCTTTAGTGTGCAGCTCTCAGCTGCCTATTAAGTGTTACTGAGTTCTCCTCACAGGGCACTCAGACACAACAATTCTCTCCAGCTCAGCATTCAAGGACAGTCGTTCCCAACCTCAGGCCCAAAATCATCAACAACGTCAAAAAGAGGAGGGCAAGCAAGGAGGATGGAACTTCATCATTCCAAGTTATTAATTGGACAGTTAACTTCAAGATGCCAATGGAGCAGAACTTCTCCAAGTGTGAAACCCCGTGCCCAGGCCCCTTTTCTGTGCCCATCCCGAGGCCCATCCTGGCAGGGCTGCAGCCGGGCTCTGCCATTGCCAGGCTGTGCCCTTGGAAGGCCTTGCCATAAATCCCTGCTTTATTCCTCTCATTTTGTCTGGTCTCTGTTCCAGCTCACACTGATCAGGCATCACCAGGGGTTGGACTCAGTGACCCCTTCCAACTCAGGATATTCTGTGGTTCTGTGTCCATAAAGCCTGTGCAGTCCAAAAGTAGGGCCCTTTCCCTGCAAGCATCATTTTTTCCTCTTCAAAGCTCTGCACCAGCATTAATTAATGAATCATTTAGCTATTTCTTTGAGAAGATGGCTGTGCCTGTTGTTTCACTGGTAAAAGTACAGCAGTGCAGGGAGATGAGCTGGTTTGCCCAAAGCTTCACAGTGCCAGGGCTGGGAAGAAGCCTCAGTGGGACCACTGAAATCCCTGGCTTCTGCTTCCCAGCTCTTTGCATTTGCTGCAGGGCCTCACGGGATGGAGAGAGCCAGAGCTGCTGCACTGCATCACCTCATTTCTTTAGGACCCTCATGCACAGAATCCCAGGATGTGCTGAGCTGGAAGGGCCCTACAGGGACCATCCAGCCCCACTCCTGACCCTGCACAGGACACCCCAAAAATCCCACCCTGTGCCTGGGAGTCCAGACACTCCTTGAGCTCAGTGCGTGAGCAGGACGTGCATCTCCTGGCAGGAGGATGCTGTGGCGTTAGGAGCTCACCTGGGCTCAGCAGAGAGAAGCCTGATGAGCAAGGAGTGGCTGCCTCAGCCTGAAGGCCCTGAGCAGCAAGCGGGAGAGGCTGGGAGAGTGCAGGTGCAGATGTCACATGTCCCTGTACCTTTCTCTGCTTCTGTGCTCTTGGCTGCTATGGAGACAGGAGGGTGGTGGGCTGGCTGGACCTTCGGAGCCAGCATCCCTCCTCTCCTGTTCCTAGGTGTATTTATAGGGCTCTGTGCTAAGAAGGAGGCTCTGCTTTCTAAATTTGGGCCAGCTGGTGTTAAGTCTGGGCTCCCACACAGTTCCCATATGATGCTGAGCAAGTTGTGTAGGCCCCATCCTCTCGGGCTCTGTGGGCTCGCTGTAGGAGCCAGACATCTGAATGCTTTTGAGGATCTGGGCCTGCCTCTCCTTGGCTTGCAGGAGGTGGGCAGGGAGCTGCCACAGCCAGCTCCTCCAGCTGTGCCCAGCTGTGTGCTGAGCTGCCCACCCCTGTGCAGCGTGGGTGCAGCTGGCTCGGTGGAACTCCGTGCGCTCTGAAAGCTGCTGCTTTTTTTTTGGCTTGGATCTCTGCCTGTTCCCTGTGATCCAGTAGGGATAACTGCTATGTGCACAGGCCACCTCTGGTCTCACCTCGAGCTACTTGTCAGCTCTCACTGTGATAGAAACATTTGAGCAGCCACCAGGTTCTCCATCAGCCTCAGAATTGCTGATCTCTTTAAATTACTGAGCCCAGAGTTTGAGGCAGGGACAAGGAAGAAGTTTACTTGCTGCTTTCAGGGATCAATTGATACCCAGTATTTAGAGAGGGAGAGAGATGAAGCAAATAAATCAAGTTTCTGAGATGGACAGAAGGCAGGAAGAGATGAACATGTTCAGCTTTTAACAGCAGGATTGGGTCAGCAGCAGCAATTCCTCTCCCTGAAAAATGGATCCTTTACACAGTGGCCAAGGCACTTCCAGGGGGCTGGTAGGCTTGGCTTTGATTCCTTTCTTTTTCAGAGAGGCCTCAAACCCACATTTTGCACAGAAATAGCTTGTTCCCTTAGCACAAGGCTGTTGTGGTGAGAAGGAGGCAAAGCTCTGGGGCCCAGCCTGAGTTCCCCTGTGGATGCTGCCGGGTTGGCTCTCCCCGCTTTTCTCCCCTCTCTGCTGCCTCTGTGACCTTAGCACAGCTCCAGAGGCTGTGGGAGGAGGCAGCAGCCCTGAGAACAGTGACAGGGCTGCGTTCTGGCTGTCCAGCCCTGTGGTGTTGAATTAATCCCCAGCCCAAAGGCAGCCTCCTCCACCCAGCCTGTTCCTCAGATCACTGAGCTGCTTCTTGGGAGGCTTCCACACGGTGAATGAGCAGGTCTAATTCTGCCTGAAATGATAAAACTTGACAGAATCACAGGCAGCAGATCTGCAAGTGTTTTCTCTGGCTTAACCCGTTCCATGAGCTGCCTTCCTCTGCAAGCAAAGAGTGTGAAGCAGGGTAGAGATGCAGGAAAAGCCCTGCTGCTGTGATATGGATTTATTCTCCTGGCTCTCCCTGAGCGAAAGAGGGGGAGAAAAAAATAACAATTGCCTCAGGAGTTGTCCTTCAGCATCTTGGGCCTCTGACTGTGGCAGCTCTAAAAACAGGCTACTCAATCAGCTACTGAGGGAGGGAAAAAATAGTGCAGGAGTCTGATTCATTCTCTGCCTGGCTGCAATGGCAGTGTTCTGTTGTTGTTGTTGTTATTTTTAAAGCAGGTAAAAATACCAGCACTTCCCTGTGCGTGGTGATCCGGGGGTGTTGGAGTTTGCCACGTGTGGAACAAACTGCAGCATCCTCAGCCAGAAAAGGGGCTGCTGTTTGTCTCTCCAAATGCTTCCCATGGAATGGGGCAGGGCCCTGAAAAGCTGTTTATTGGCTATTTTATGGCAAAAAAAAAAAAACAACCCACAGGTTTTGTGTGCGTTAATTTGGGGAATAATGTATGTTGGCTTACCCTGTTCCACTTGGGATGAAAAACCCTAGATGGAATAAGTTGCATGAAATTTGCTCCTGTTATTTGATGAGCATTACTCAGAAAGCTGCACGGCTTACCAACCAGACTTGGCATGGCAGAAAAGCACTCAGATCACTGCTTTTTGGACAAGAGCAGGGACCCAGAACTCAGTGGAAGTGCCTTTGTTAAGAGGCACTGATGTGTCAACAGCTAAAAATTAAAGAACTTCAAGAAACCTCATTTTTATTTAGAGGTGTAAAAATACCCCCAAACTCATGTTTGACTGTATAGATGTATTTTAAAATTCTAAAGATGTCATCTGCTGAGATGGATGAAGTCTGCAAGTTCCAGGGCACAGAAGCTGCTGCATCTTTGAGGGGTGCCCAGGGTTCAGAACTCCTCAGCTGCTCACTGAAAAGAAAATGCCACTATTCTATATATAATTTCATGTTATCGTTTGGGTTTCTTTGCCTCTATCAGGAGAGCTGGTTGGTTGCCGCTAAAAATATACTTGCAGCAAGCTCAGCTGTGAATCAGGTAGGAATATTTATCTTTTCCTCTGACAGAGGGAAACAGAACCAAATGGCAGGGTCTGGTGAAGCTTTCTCTTGGCAGAGGGTGTTTACACAGGCCCTCGTGCTGTCAAAAAGCAGCATGAGCAATAAGCCCTCTGGGAGCACGAGGACAGCAGGGAAAATGAAGTGAAAGCCTTGGTGCTTGCCACTGCATCCCACAGGAAATTCTCAACAACCCTTTTAAAGTCATTTTAACAAAATTCAGTCTCACTCGATGCAATTACTGTCAGGTTGTCGTAAGAAAAGGATTGAATAGTGTATTGGTAGCAAAGATGGCTCGCTGTATTCCCCCTTTTCTGCCCTCATGGCAGCAGGTTCCTCCTTCCTCTGCCACTTGGTGATTAGAAACAGGTCAGGAGTTTGAAAGAGATGAAAAAACCCCGATGTTTTGGGCAGAGTTAGGTGATGCCACACGATCCAGTTGCTCAGAGTGCCACAGGATTCCTTATTTGGCACTTGCTATTTGACATGTTGGCTTTGATAACTTCCAGCCTATTAATTTTAAGTGCCAGCAGTCTGGCTGCTGATGCAATATTTATGACAGATCCTGCTCTAGAGAACAAACTCTCTTTTTGAAGTGTGGAGCTGGTTTGTCTTCCTATTTTATTTCAGATTTCAGAGTTACCTTTGGGCATTCTCTCTTGGAGTGCTCTGGTGTAAATAAACTAAACGTCATTTTAGTGAAAATAATGGACAGGATTCCTCTTTTACAGGGGCAGCCACATGGAACCCAGTGACATTGTTACTGACAGAAGAATTGGGCTCAATAATATTTTGATATCAAAGCTTTTGAAATGTATATTGATACATAAATGTGGTGATGAACCCAAATTTCTGCAACCTCTCCAGCCCTTGCACAAGGCTTGAGAGTGGCCTTGAGGGTGGATAGTTAAGGAGTGATTTTCTGTGGTGCTGTTGTGATTAAAAATAAGATTCAGGAGAGAGGAGCCAACAACTGCTGCTGTGCAGCTGCTTGCTGGTGAAACCTTCTTTCTCATCCTTCCTCCCCCAGACAAGAAAATAAAGTGTGAAATGCAAAACTTCCCCTTTTGCAGCCTGCTGCCTGCCATGGCATGGAATAAACTGCTCTGCTGGGGTCACTCGCTCCAGGGGATTCACTCGTGTTCCTCACTGGAGGCACTGGCTGCACCTGGGCTTTCCAGAGTGCTCCGAAGAGAGAAATCAGCCCCATCAACAGCAGAACAAACTCCCAAAGAAACTTAGCCCATGGAGATGGTGTGTTTTCAGATGCAGGGAATGCCAACTGCGTGCTGCCAGCTCCACGAGCTGAGAAGACATAAATATCTGCTGGTTCTCCACGCTGTGGGAATGCAGCTCGGCCTTCCTTGCGTGCCTTCATTATTCCTGGATTTGACTAGCTTGTCCCGTAGTTAGGCACTCTCAGCATCAGGGATCTGATCCCTTACGCAAAGGGAGCACTTCTTGTTCCTTTTGCATTTCATGCCCGAGAGTATCTTTAAGTTTTTTCAGCAGTGAATGCTGAGAATTTGCTTATGGGGAAAAAAACCCATAAATAATCCTTCAGTCGTGTTTTTTTGAGGAGCCATGATAGTAAAGGGACAAGATCAGATTTACTTCAGGGAGGAAAACTGAAAGTGTCCAGAGTCCGTGCTTTGTTGCAGTGGAAGAAGAAACAGCATTGCCCCCAAAAGTGTTTGGAGGCCTGCATTTCATGCTCTGTATGATAAAGGGTTTGGAAAATAAAAGACAAGTAAGACACTCAGTGAAAGCTGGTGAATGATCTGGAGCACAAGTTTTGGAGCAGCTCAGATAAGCCTCTTTTTGTAAAAGATAATTAAAGTTTGTGTTGGACAGAACTGACTTAATAAAGCTTTTAGGATGTTCATGGAAATGGGTCCTAAAGCAGGTGTGCTACTGGGTTGTAGCACCACAAAGAGAAATGTGGGAAAGCCTGTTGGCCTGGCTCCTGGGATTGCTGCAGAAACCAGAGCTTTCCTCTTGGGGTGGACAAAAACTGTGGTGCATATGGACCATTAGATCAGTTACCACTCACTGGCAAATCTGCTGAGAACAGGCAGATGTGCAAACAGCTTTAACCAGGTTTGACTGCACTCCATGCTGAGGCAATATTTACATTTCTATTTTTTTCCTCTGATGGCTTTAAAATGCCCTGTAGTATTTACCTTTTGTTTCTTTTTTCTTTCTTTTTTACCTTGAATCCTGTAAAATATCTTTTCTGGTGTTCATGGGTAGTCCCCCTGTCACTCATTTTTTGCAGATGGGGTCTCATCTGAGCAGGGCACAATCCCCCCTTCGCCTGCCCCTGGTGTTTTTAATGCAGAAAATCCCTCCTGTGTAGGTCCTTGTGGTCTTACTGGTGAAGTGAGCGTCATCCTACCTGCAAGTGCTCTTCTGCCTCGGGTTTATTTGAAACACAGCATGGGCATAAAATGAAATGAAGAGGAACATTCTTTAAAAGGCTTGGGGGTCTTTTTTTCACAGATCCCTCCTTGTGGAAGTACACGCCTTGGTTTGGTTGGATTACTTGTTTTAGTTTATTAAGCCTGATATTTTCATTGGTAGTGGAGGTGTCTTTCATCACTGTCTTTGCCTTACAAAGGCAAAATAGCATGGATGTCACTGACTTCCCATAATTAGAGATGATAGCTTTATTATCCAGATTTTTCCGGAGCGTGCTGGGAGAAGCATCACTGCCCCTCTGAGCTGTGCATATCCCAGCATGATGATGGTCACAAATATTTCCTGCCTGGATGGGGGGCAAAAAATCCTGTGGTGAAGACTTAGCCGACTACTGGAAGTCATGGACGAGTTGTGTAGCAACCAAAAATTTTTTTTCGTGTTATGCTTAATGGTCAGTCTGCACAGCTTGGCGTTTTGGGGGGATTTTCTGTGTGGGGTTGGACAAACCATTTCAATCCCTCAGCCTTGGATTTTACCTCTGGCTTTTGGGAATAGCAGTGGTGACCACCTGTGCAAGGAGTTTGGGTGCTTAACCCTCAGAGCAGGCTGAGTTTGATCTCTCTTATAGAAAGAGCACAGACATTTTGCTTCTCAGATCTCAGGTTTATCCTTCAGCTGTGAAAAGTAACGAGAAATTGACCTCCAATTCCCAAAACATACTTAAAATGTTTCCAGTTTGTAAGTTTTCTGTAAACTTCCAGTACTCAGAGAAACTTGAAGAGCCTGGTTAATTACAGGATGTACTGACAAGTGCTTGTAATGTCATTTTGTGCCTGAAGAATAGGTGGGAAGCGGAGTGTGAAAGCACTGTTAATTTTGGGCAGGATGCATGGGGCTTTCTGCTTTCACTGTGGAACTCTGTGTGCTGCTTTCGTTATACGTTTGATTATACACAAGCCTTGTACATACACTGATGAGAGTGAAGCAAAGCTGCTTCATTATTTTGGAGACTCACTCAAAATATTTTCTTTCTTTCAGAGACTTGAAGATAGAAAATCTGTTGCTAGATGAAGACAACAATATCAAGCTTATTGGTATGTAACCAGTTTGGCAATTCCAGTAATTAAAATTGTTAGTTTTATAGAGAGAGTTTTTGAGGCTTCATAATCCTCCATGTGACAACTGCTAATGCTGCTGCAGAGAGGAGCTGAGAGAGTATAGATAGCAATCAAGCTGTTCCTGACAGCATTTTGTGGGGAAAAAAAAAAAAAAAAAAAATCCAAATAATTCAGCTTTAACTGAGTATGGGAATAATCCTACATCTTAAACCCACATCTTTCATACTCAAATCGGGAGCTTGGTAAAGAATTTAAGAATTGACACCACAGAAGTGGTTTATTTTATTATCATGATCCTTTCATACTTGCTAGGGGCTGGATTCTGCCCCCGTGAACATATGCTTCCAATGAAGTCAGTGGGAGTTGCACACATTTTTAGCAGCTGGCAAAATGTGGTCCTATATTTATGTTTGTTAAATTTGCTTCCAGCACCCAGGACAAAATTGGTTTAGAGGGCTGTTAAAAAATAAAAAAGATCAACCGTAGAGCCTTGATTGTATTTAGGTATCAGTTGTATGTGGTGCTTGATTCATTCAAGCTGTGCAGGCATTTTAGATTAATCATTGGTGGGTATAGTCTCTCCCTGCCTTGCATAACTCCCATTAATGTTCATGTGGGCACTGAAAAGAAAATATTCCTTTCATAAAATAAATGCCAAACATCTGTTTGTATTTCTTTCCATGCCTACACTTTTGCCAGCAGCAGTGTCTGTGGTTGCAGACTTAAAAAACTCCGCTGACTCTCTTCAAAAAGTTTCATGGGCTGAAAAGTGGTGAAAACCACTTGGCATTCTAACATCCAGATCAAATGGACGCTCGCTGTGAGGTATAAGGGACGTGCATCTCCAAGCAAACAAGGGGAGGATGATTAATGAAGTCTGAAACACCCAGGTTTTACTCAGGGAATTCAGTTTTGGAAATGCTACCCTGACTTCCGGTGATCACTCTGTAGCAAACCAATGGGCTGGGAAAATAATAGCAAAGAGAACTCTGCATTACCTAGGCTGTGGGTCAGGAGGATAAATTACCATGATACTGATAAATTACCATGAATCATTCAGCAGTACTGATGGATACCACCCATTATCCTGATTTAGCAGATGAGCCAGACCAGATGGTTTGCACCAGCGCTCTACCAACCTCTGATGGATTTAAAGAACTCACATAACTTCCCTGTTTTATTGGGTGTTTGATTACACAGCACTACGTGAACTTGACATCCAAGCCAGGACCTTCCCAGATGATACATGTACAATTAAAACTCACTTGCCAAAAATAAAGTATTTTATGCAGTTCCTTTTGCTTCAGCTGTGTGGAAAGGTCTCCTCGCAGTGGGTGGTGTGGGGAGAACAGAGAAAAGAGACAGTTTGATCTTCCACAGCCCCAATAAAGTGTCCTCAGGTCTGCAGCCTGATGTTTTAAGCAAAGCAGATGATTGCAGGCAGTGTGTATGCTGAGACAAAGCAATTAAATCCCACCACCCAACTGGGGATGTTGTGGCAAAAGAAAGGTTGCAGTATTTTATGTGGCCTGTCTTAACTAGAAATGATCAGTTGTGTCATCAAATAGTCCTTCCCAGGAAGGTTCTTGAGGAGTGAAGAACATATTTTGAGGAATTAAAGTTCTGCTTTTCATGACTGGGAGAAGAGACTTTGAGCAACAAAACCATCTCACGTTACCTGCTGTGGGATGAGAGCTTGGTCTCCATGATTTGTACAGCAGCAAACACAGGAGTAGCTAATAAAAATTAAAATGTTGTTCTTGTAATACCTGTGAAAGGTAAAACAAAGGGTGAAATGAAGACTGAAAATGTGACATTGAAGTCGCTACTTGTGCATGCATTTCAGTGAGACCTGGATGCCTTGAGCCCCCTCAGCTGCTCAAGGGCACCTTGGATTTGTTCTTCCCTCTGGGTGCATAACAAGCTGGTTTAGAACCTTTTCTTAGATACTCTTCCTGGGAAAATTCCCTTTGAGAGGACTTATTCCTAGCAGTCTGTTAATCAAATGGGAGAACATCAGGATTGGAACTGTTGGGAATAATTCACTCCTCGTTATCTACCAGCCCATGTGGTCGGTGTCTGATAAAGACACCGGGAAAATCCGCTCAGGGACCGTGCAAAGTTCTTGGCATCCTGCTGGGACACCCAGCTCTGCTGAGCTCTGCTGGTCCAGCTTGTCCAGGAGCTTGTGTTTAGCAGTTCTTCCCCTATTGTGACTGGCAGAGCTGCAGGAATAGCCCTGCATCCACAGCTTGATGTGGATTCCCTGGAGGCGGGGAGGAGGAGGAGGAGGAGGAGAGGGATGCGATGATGCTCCCATAGCACGAGCAGTGGGGGTGGTGGAGCTCCCATGTCAAAATATTTACCTTGGAAAACCAAGTGTGGCCTTTGATCTGAATTCTGTAATTTGCTGGGCTTCTCAAAAGGGACAGGCAGCGAGGTTATCAGTGCTGGTGGTCGCACTGTTCTCATCAAGATCAGCAGTGCATCCCTAATAAAAATAATAAAAATCACACTGTGATCACGATGTGCTGACACAGTGTTAATAGCAATATTCTCATTTCCATGGCTATGAAATGCCTGTCCCCAGGATGCATCTGTTTTGCACACATTCTGCATTTCAACAGGGGGGAAAAAAAAAAAGGCATAGCAGCTGAAATGAATGGGCTGAAGGAATTGAATAAGGGGTTGACTATTGAAGCAAATAAGAGAATGAAAACCTCTTGTAGAGTATCCCTGCGTTGATACTGATGAGGGGATGCTGATTGGCACCATTACAGAACACAGCCCTTGTATCCCGTGATTGTAAAACATTCTTGTACAGTCGAGTAATTTGGAGCTGGCATGACACAGTAGGGTAAGGCCCAGGAATAATACTGTGTGGAGATACTATTTCTAGGAGTTTTTAAAAGTGTTTCACAGCTGACAGAGCTCATCTCAGGCCACAGCTAATGAGCACGTTAATTAAGTTAATGGATCCTCTGCAGTATTTGTAAAAGCCCCGGGGATGGTACATCTCTAGCAGGGGTGATTAAGCAGTGTCCAGAGACAATTGTTTTCCATCAGAGGCAAGGAAATAGTCTTGATTCTCCCTTCAGTTTTGACAATGTTCTCCAGGAAAACCCCAGTGAGCCTCTTTAGCTGTGAAAGATGGTGATTCCTGCCTCCCCTGTGCCTGCCTGGCCCTCAGAGATGCAGCCAGTCGAGTGGAAAGCACTGTGCCATCATTCAGGCACTCGGGTTCTTCCAGTCACTGTGATAATTGCATTTTTTTTTTGTAAGCATTTTTATCTCTTTGCTGGTTTTTTATGTGTCTGCCCTGTCAGGGTGCTTCTAATCTTGAGGAACCCCTCAAATTTCAGCCAAATTTGATTTTCAGCAGGAAAAAAGCTAAAGGACAGCCCAGCACTGCAAGTCCAGTGCAAATAAGTGTGTAGGGAGGGAAAAGAGACACAAATTAATGACTGAGAGGATATTTAGGGATTAATGAGGTGTTTTTAATAGTGGTGGTTTCCAGAGATTCACAGAACATTCTGAGTTGGAGGGGACCCACAAGGATCAAAGAGTCCAACTTGTAATAAATGGTGTTTGTTGTTCCCTAAACCCATCTCAGCCAGCAGCCACAGCAGCACTGGAGCAGACAGGAGGGAGATTTTGGGAACAGCCTTGGGCTGCCTGAGAGCCCTTGGGAAACTGCAGTCCCTCTTGCTGAGAGGCTCCCTCTCCTCTCCAGTGCCAGCCTTTGCCAGTCCCTCCTTGTTATTGCCACAGAAGAGTGTCAGATGCACACCCAGGGGCCAGGAATACAGTAATTCAAGGCACAGGTCAGGGACAGAGCAGCCAAGTCAAGACATTTCCCCTTCTTCTTGCTCCAAGATCTCCCTGTGTTACTCCAGAGCTGAACCCTATGTGTTTGTGCAGCCCCAGAAAGTGACCCCCCCGCCCCTCTTTTATATCTGATGGTTCATTTACAAGATTTAGAGGAAATGCTGAAGAAATGCCACTTAACCATGTCCCCTCCAGAGCATCCTGTGGCAGTGTGGGAGCCACAGCAGCCTGAGGTGGCTCAGGGCCTGGGACATCCAGTTGCCATCCATTTGCAGTTGCTTCGTGTATGAAGTGGATAATTTTGCATGTTCTAAGGCTCTTTTTATTGTTTGTGGAACCCTCTGGTTATTTAGCACCTTGTAGAAGCAAATTACATAAAGTTTTTACATGTGGATGAGTTTCTTTTCTCCTTAGGGAGTTCATTGCTTAGCTTTTGGAAAAAAAAATGTTCTTCCTTTTTAACTTGTGCTCTAGCACAGTTTGACTGTGTCTCTCTTTCATAACTGTGTCTCTGTGCCTTTCACAGACTTTGGATTGAGCAACTGTGCAGGAATCTTGGGTTATTCTGATCCCTTCAGCACCCAGTGTGGGAGCCCAGCATATGCAGCCCCTGAACTTCTGGCAAGGAAGAAATACGGGCCCAAAATAGACGTTTGGTCCATGTGAGTTACTTCTCGAGTTTATAATTGTTATTGCAACCAGCAGGGACATTTCCAACAGGATCAGAGCCCCATCCAGCCTGACCTGAAATGTTCTCAGAGATGGGGCATCAACCCTGTAATAACTGTCAGACATTTAGGACGAAGTGCAGTCTCTAAAACCTAATTTTTTCCTTGCTCCTTGATCACATTGGTTTCTTTTTCTGCATGTTTTCTTCCAGTGGGGTGAACATGTATGCCATGCTGACTGGAACGTTACCCTTCACTGTGGAGCCATTCAGCTTGAGAGCCCTGTACCAAAAAATGGTGGACAAAGAAATGAACCCCTTTCCCACCCAGCTCTCCTCAGGTAATCCAGGGGGGCTGCTGGGACCTGTTCAGATCCAAGGGGTCAGAGCTGTTGCATGCAATTATGGATTGTGAGTCACGCTGCTGGCGTGTTGTGCTAATTGGGGAAAATTCCTTCTTTTTAAATTTCGGCCTCTGAAAGACCTGCAGGAGTTGATGTAGCAGAATTCCTTTTGCTTTGACTTTTGGGGAAGCACCAAGTTGTGCTGAATGTGAGAGAAGGGACAAATCTGTGAAATCCTGTGGAATTGCTTTTGTAGAGCAGTTGGTCAGTTTTGCACATCCAGAAGATTTTAGCCCAGGGTAAGGATGGATGAACAGATTATTTTGGAATAACAGATTCGTGGGCACTATCATGACTGGAAATGAGTGATAAACTGCCTCAAATGACCTCACATTTATTATGGAATAATGTCATGCACTCAGAAAGCTATTTTGGGACAGTTACCTGGGATAACCTTTGTGTGTTCACAAAATGCAAAGTAGTTGATGTATTAGCATTAGAAATATTAATTCCTGCTCCAGAGCCATGTCACTAGGCAACAGAATCACTTTTCAGCTTGCAGCAAGGCCACTGTCAGCGTTTGGAACAAGCTCTGTTCGGGAGCTGGGTTTTATTTTTTTATGCCAAATTTGTTGTCTGCGGAGAGCTTCTGTCTGTCCTTCCCTGGCAGCCTGTTTTGCAAAGGTCTTTTGATAAAATTAAAAGACTGCAAATAGGAAAAAGGGAATGGAAACCATTGTTAGAGGGTGTAAGAGAAAACCCTTGGGAGCTGAGTCACAAGGTGAATTCTCCAAGTACAGATTTAGGGTTCCACCTTCCACCCCATAGAAAGCCAGGCCCTGAGTAGCAAAGAAGAAAAAATTGCATTTGAGAGGCTTCTTTTTGCAGTTTCATCCATCCTACCATTTAACAATGGAGATCAGATTTTCTCTCTGGAGCATCTGGAGCTCACTTGGCACTGTGGTCCCCAGGGAAGGCAGGATTTTGTTTATTCTGTGAGAGCTCCAGCAGCCTGAACTCACAGAGACGATGGCAAATTAATGGACTAGATTTAAACGTGTTAACCTTTGCCCGCTGTGGACAAAGGTGCCCATCAGTCCCTGACCCGAGCCATGGGCCTTGTGAGCTCAGTGGCATGGCAAAGTGTGATTTAAGGTGACATTTGTTCCTGCCACCACTAGACTTTGGGTCACTGGGCAGAAGATCTGCTCTGGGAATTCTAGTGCTTGTTAACTTCCTGGGTTTATGGACCTTTTATTTTAATCGGGTCTTATTTTTCAGTAAATGCATCTGTAAAGTAGAGAATGTTTACAGGAGTCTGTTTTGCCTGTCCAGTACATTGCCTTTCAATATTTAATTTCCTGGTTACTGAACACACAGCCCCATCATGCAGGCTGCCAGTCTTATCGCTGAGCAGGAAAACACTTCATTTGTGTGACCCAAAGTGCTGGCTGAACATGAGCACGCAGAGCAACAGGGACATTTTGGAGTTGCTGTTTGATTTTCCCACTTAGGAACCCGTTTCTCATTAAGCCTCTTGAACAACGGCTATCTGGTTATTGATTTTAGGTGAGCAGGGGTCAGATGCTCAGGAAGTTGAGTTGCTGTTCACCTTGCATATATTCCTTTTCCTTCGTATTTACTCCCTGGGGAAATCATTTTGCTGTCTGAGCTCAAATCAGCCAAGGTGCTGTTGCTCATCTCAAGGAGCTTCCAGGGGGGAATCTTCACTCCAGAATTAGTTTCTCCCAGTCTGAATCTTTTGATCTGTGGCACTTCACAAGCTTTATTTAATTAGTTTGCCTTTTGGCAAGGGTGGGGTAGAAACCCTCCCTTCCTCATCCTCCTGCCTGCCCTGGTGCACCAGCCCATCCTGTGGTGTCACCCAGCTGGTGTTTTATTCTCCTTAAATTGCACGTAGGAGCAGTGAAATCTAGCCTTGATAATTTGAGGAATAAAGGCCAGAGCTAGTTAAAACAGGGTTTATTTTCAGCTCAGAGAGGCACTTCTGGTGAGTTTTTAGGCAGATCACTCGATTTCCTTGCTCCTAGTCATGTAAGAAGCACGTGACTTAAAAATTGAGCTTTTTTGCAAGAAGCTTAATAGGAGTGGTTGAATCTCATTGAAAGTTGAGAGTTCAGGAGGACAAAGCAAAGCCTGTTAATTTTGCTGTACTCTTTTAAAATTTGGCGAAAACCTTCTGCAGCTGATTGTAGGCTGGATGGAGGCCAGGGGGAGAATTTATTCTTATAATGTCAAAGGGAGCCTAATTTGCTGCGTGTTCCTTCCCAGGTCTGCATCCCTGCCCTCCCCTCCACTCACCCCTGGTGGCGATGATCACCCCATCCCCTTCTACTTTGAGCACAGGGATTTGTCTCTGACCTGCCTCCAGCCTCTTGCCCTCATGTGGGAATTAAATGTTGGCTCACCTGCTCCGAAATTTCAAATGAGCCCTGAGACAAAAAGCTCTTTTTTCCCCCCCTCTCCTTTATAACTCTATAAATCATCGTGACTGTAAATCATTGTTTGTTTTAGTTACTAATCCCTTATCAGTTCCTCCATTTTCTCAAGGACATGGGAACGTGCAGTGAGGAAAATGTTCCTTTTTAGTATGCTCTTGTTACCTGTAGTAGCTCATCTCCTGTGCAAGTCCTAAAGCAGATGACAGAGCTGTTTCTTTTGGGTTGTTGTTTTTTTTTCCTGCATCTCTTCACAGCGGCCATAAACTTCCTGCGCTCTCTGCTGGAGCCAGACCCTGCGAAGAGACCAAACATCCAGCAGGCCCTGGCCAACCGATGGCTCAATGAGAACTACCCTGGAAGAGCTCCACCCAATGTCACCTACCCAAACAGGTACAGCAGCAAGCCTGCCGCGGTGTCTGTACACCGTGTCCCCGCTGTCCCCGTTCCATTCGTGCCACAGCTCCTGGGAATCGCTTCTGTGAATCCACCATAAAGGTTATTTGGGTTGAAGCGGTCCAAAGCAGTGCCTTAAACGGGAAGCTGGCATTCTTTGCAGGGTGGGCTGGGGTGCAATCTGATTAATTAGCTGCAGGCCTGGGAATGGGGGTTTGACAGGCAGTTCTGATCTCGCTTCCTTTTGCTTTTGGTCAGTAAAAGCCAAGCTGCTCCTCCATGGAGAGCCTCTGCCTGTTTGTGGGGTGCTATGGGTTAAGGGAATATGCAGACCATGGGTTTAATGGCCTTGTTTATTGGTTGTTGGTGTTAAATACCTGCACCCTGGTGAATACATGACTGAAAGCAGGCATGGAGCAAATCTCATGGTCAAACATCCATCCAGAGAGAAAGGAGGGAAGATACCTGTGGTCCAGTTTGGTTGTAAATAATCTTGCTCGACTTTAAACATCTGCAGTGTAGAGTTGCAGGCAGTGGAAAGAAATAAGGGCACTTTTTACATAACTACTCATCTGACTTCCCTCTGATTCTGCCTTGGGACGACTTTGTGCCCTGGAGATCAGAGTTCCTCTCCAGTGGCTGTAAATGAAGCCTCAGGCAACTCACTGGGAATTACATGTCTCTGTTTGGTCAGATAAATCCTCCTTCCTGTATCAAAGCCCCCCAGCTGTGTCTCATGCACCACCCAGGACCTGCAGGAATTCTTGGCTCACAGGCCAAACAACACTGAGGCAAAGACAGCAACTTAAAGCCTAATTTTGGTGCTTAAAATTTGATAGTGCTGCAGAATTTCTGTCCTAACTTGGCTAAGAGGAGAGTCCCCGAGTGAAGATCATAACTTTCCCCTCTTTGAGTTGCCAGGAACCAGATGTAGTGCCTTGGCAGGGGGTGCAGGTGCACTGCTCGTTATTTATGGAGGGCCCACGAACCAATCTCCCCAGAAAGCAAGGAGTCCTATGGAAAAAAGAGAAGAAAATGCAGTGCTGAACTGCAGAGAGGACATCAGTTTGCTCATGCCTGTGTGGTACAGAGTAATATAAAATAGTAATAATTGCAAGAACAACAACAAATATAATCTATTCCTATTAAAAGTATTTTTAAAGGGAAGATCAGTGTGGGATGCTCTGCTTTGCTATTGCGAAAGAACACTTTCTTGCTTTCTTTTCATTTCTTTCTTTCTTTCTTTCTCTTTCTTTCTTCCTTTCTTTCTTTCTCTCTTTCTCTCTTTCTTTCTTTCTTTCTCTCTCTTTCTTTCTCTCTTTCTTTCTTTCTTTCTTTTCTTTTTCTTTCTTTCTCTCTCCTTTTTTTCTCATTGCACTGCTTTTCCCATCCTTCTATCAGAAATCAAGAGAAAAAGAGATGCTCCTTCTGTCTGAAACTACAGCTTATGTCAAGCTGTAAAGGATAAAAGCCTTTAAAGAGATACTTTCGGGTTTTTTTAAATAATAATACTACTTTTGTTTCATTAGTTGATGCCCCAGGCTTGGCCTACCTAGACTTTGTCATACTGGAGCTTTATAGGAAAAATAATCTGCCAAGTTTTGAATATTTAAAGACGTGGCCTGGCTCCTTTTGAGCTTGTCTCAGAAAGTACCACTAGAGTCACCTTCTGTGGAATTTCTCCAGTTTTTCCTTGGTGTGCAGATATGGATAAGGTGTGGTGAAATAGTATATGAAAAAAACCACTGCTGAATTTGCAAAGAATCAATTCCTCTCTTAATTGACACAGAAGGATTTGTGTTATGTTCTTGCAGTGCCCTTCCATTACTCTGGGGGTAACACCCATGGTTCGCAGGACAGGAGTGTGGTAGGAAGGGAAGAGCATGGAGATAAGGTGGGAGAACAGCAGAAACTGCATTTTCAGGAGAATATTTTCCCAGGCTTTTTATAGGCTTGCTTTTGTTAAAAAAATTCCCTGAAGGCAAGCAAAAATCTTCCCATTTTGCTGAGCACTTCAAGTCAAAATTCCTTGAATTTCTTTTGCTGCCCAGATGTCTCAACGTGCAGTGGCCAAGATAAGTTTTGCTTTTGAACTTGAGGAAAAAAAAAACCCAACCCCAAGCATTCCTTAGGGGCAGAGAACGAGTGTTCATGAGCACAGGGAACAAAGGGAATTAATTATTTGAGATTTCCCAGACTGTGTTTGACATCTTGGCTGAGTCCTGTATATTAGAGGTGAGGAAGGAGTGGGAAAGGTGGGGAGGGATCCCTTGGAAAGGGGAATCCTGCAAAATAAACTCCCGCTGATGTTGGGCTTGGTATTAGGAGTGAGGAATATCCTCCAGAAACAACTGGAAGCCAGGATTTCTCTGGAGATGGATGGGAGCTGATGGGTACCTCTGGGAAGCTGGCCAGCCCATTTAGAGGTCTAAATAGGAGCAGAGTTCTTTGGAAAAAACTGGTTTTCACTCAGGCTGAGCCAACGCTTTGGCATTTCCACGAGACCTCTGTGCTGCTTTCCTCGCCTTGGCTGAGGCTGTTGCAGATTTTATAGAGGAGGGAGACATAGACATGGCTTGTGCTTGTGACAGGAGGGTGACAGCAGTGCTGCCATTCTGAGCTGCAGGAATAATCCTGTACATCCCCTTCCTCCAGCAGGAAATCCCCTGGCTAATTAGTGCATGGATGTTGTGCAGCAGGTAGAGAAGGGGCTTTTCAGAGAGCCAAATCTGGGTTGGATTTTACCTCTTTTCCTTCACAACCAGGCCACCTTACTGGTTTTCTGTGGTCAGGTGTAGGGTAACCAATGGCCTGAGGGTCACGGTGCCATTTCCCACCAGGGATGGACACGGTGGGCAGAGTCCTGTTCATTCAGCTTCCTGCAGTTCCTGTGGTTCCCAGACATCTGTCCTTTCCCTGCCTGCCCATGCCAGAAGGGAACTAATCACCCCCAACTTGCTGGGCCCTTGGGGCCTCTTCTTGGCGCTCTGCCTCATCTCCCAGAGGCTCCCAAAAACCTTCCCGTGCCTGTCCCTGTGCAGGATTCACCTGGAGGACCTGAGCCAGAGTGTCCTGCTGCACATGACGGAGAAGCTGGGCTACAAGAACAGCGATGTCATCAACACTGTGCTCTCCAACAGGGCCAGCCACACCCTGGCCATCTATTTCCTGCTCAACAAGAAGCTGGAGCGCTACCTGGCCAGCCTCAGGGTGAGCACTGCTCAGGGAGGAAGGGGGGAAAAATGGCTAAAAGTGGCCTGGCTTGCTGGGATTTGTTCTCACAGGATTATAAATTATCCCAAGGATTATCCAGTCCAGCCCCTGGCACAGACACCCCAACAATCCCACCCTGGGCATCCCTGGGAGCGGTGCCCAAATGCTCCTGGAGCTCTGTGGGACTGTGCCCGTTCCCTGGGGAGCCTGGGCAGTGCCCAGCACTCTCTGGGAGAGGAACCTTTCCCTAAAATCCAACCTAAACCCCTCCAGGCACAGCTCCAGCCCATCCCTGTCCCTGGTCAGCACAGAGATCAGTGCCTGTCACTCCTTTTCCCTTCATGAGGAAGTTTTAATTGCAATGAGGGCAGTTATCCTACGGAAAGCAAACTGCTGGCATGCAGAGCCTTTAGTGCTGTGTCCGTTTGTTGAGATTGTCCTTTTGCTTGGAATACCAACACCACAATTTATTGAGTCAGGGCATCACAAAGAAGTGTAAAAGCTCCCAAACTTATTTAGCTTTTAAGTGAAAACTCAGCTGGAAGTTTTACCTGATCTGATCTCCCTGGCCCATGAGTATGGCTTGGCCCTTCCAATTTGGCAACAGCTTCTTAGTTTTTTTCTTTCCTCAGTTGTTTTCCCATTAATGATGATGCCACCAATGATATTTAAAATGTAATTGACCAAATCCATCATCTCTGTAAGCCAGTGCTCCTCCACCGAAGGCCAAGAGTGGGTACAGTCCATTAAGCAGTAATTAAGCATTAGTTTTCTCTGATTATCTTAGATATTTTACTTTTCTGTGCTTTTCTCTCCACAGAAGGCTGAAGGCCAGGACAGTATTTGCCACAAGAACCAGCTATACCAGATAGAAAAATACAAGGCAAATAAAGACTCCTATGAGGTAAAGTTCACCAAAGCTCGTTGAAGTGCTTGGAAAGCAGATGGGATTTGAGCATCCTTGGTGATTGTGATTAAAATGATGGGTTTGTGGACCTGTGGAGAAAAAAAAAACCTGTGCAGGACAAATAACTCCCTTTATTTCTTTTCAGAGAAACAATTAGTAACTCCCAGAGAGGAAATAAAAAGGTGACTTTCAGGGTCTTTTAAGAAATTGAATGTTTTCAAATCTCTCTTTAGCAAAATGATGCAAACATGTGGGGCTCCATGGCTTCATTCTGGGGTGCAAGTTGCTGGTGTTATAAAAAGATGAAAACTGAGTGTTCCTGAGGCTCTGGGCCTTGAGACCTTGGTGCTGTAGGACAGAGAGCTGAGTGACAGCCAGGGTGACCCTCCTGGTGTCCTGGGCCAAGCCTGGCTTGGCTGCCAGGAGCAGTGAGACTGTATTAGCACAACACTCTTCAAAGTCAATTTTTTTCTCTGCTGCTTAGCAGAAGAGAGGCAGGATCAGCCCACTGCATCATGAAGGAATTCCCTTGGGCAGACAAAAGATTTAACCTTTTGCTCTGTTGGTCTCCAGCCTTCTTGCCTGCAGGCAGGTATTTTGTATTAAATCATGGCTGGATTTTTCTTCCCTGGCTGATTCTTCGCCAAGCACTAAAATTACAGGAGTAATATGAGCTGTGCAAGTCTTCCTTGCCAACACAAAGAGCAGCATTCTTGAGGACGCTGCCTGTTTCAAAAGCTGCTCCTCAGCCCTGCATTGATGATCTAATTGCAGGGGCAGATTTGTGTCGTGGCTGGTTTTGTTTATTAAAGAGTCTGCTTGCAAGACAAGCTGAACTGCAAGCCAGATGGAAATATCAGGGTAAACTACTTATTCCTTTCTTGCATAAATCAAATCTGACTTGAAATGGATCAGCAGTGGATAGACTCAATGAATATGATATTTCACAAAGCTCTCCCAACTTACTCAAGCTTTTTCCAGGGCAACGTTCCCTGGAAGCAGGGGCAGGTACTGGGAGTTGAATGCTGCAGGTACTGCGTGGAGCATCTTGGTTCTCTCTGGGCCCACTGCTGGTGTCACTCCCTGAGCAGTGACAGAGCCACTGCTCTCTGGGCTTCTGCACTCTCCAGGGATCAGCTCTCAGCTTCTGCTCCCGTGCAGGGGAGGCTGAGCAAGGAAAGTTTACTTCCCTAAGGAAAACTGGAATTGCAGTGCCAGGGTATGGCCCCAATTTGGTTTCTAGGCTTGCTTAGGGATGGAAGCTCCCTCCAAAAGCTCTCCTGCACTCAGGGTTAGTCCCAGGGTAGCTATTTAGAGGATGAGGGGATGTCATGTCCTTCTTGAAATAGTTACCAGGATGCACTCACTGTGCAAACACTGCAATAATAATAATAATAACAATAACAATAACAATAACAATAACAATAATAACAATAGCAATGGTAACACAGCCTGTTCTGCTGCTGCATGGGCACAGCTGAGTATGGAAGGGTGCAGGGCAGGCTGGGCTAGGGGAGGGTGTCCCTGCCCATGGCAGGAGGTGGAGATGGGCTCCAAGGTGCCTTTCAGCCCAGTCTCTGGTTCTGCAGTGTTTTCTGTCACTGTAGCTATACCTGCACAAGGGGATTGTGTTACTTTTACTGTAGCAGGACAGGTGAAGCAGCACACCGGGCTGAATGCACACCCTGGAATGCTGCTGCCATTTGTAACTAAGGCAGACATCTCTCCTCAAATGTGGGTGCAACACAGCCCTGGCAGTGTCCAGGGAGTGGGACTCAGCAGGAGAGGTTTTGTCAGCTCAGGAAGGTTCCTGAGCTAGAGATGGAAGGCCCTCATCCCTCCCCATCCCATTTCCAGAGCAGGAATTGGGAGCCACTGGTCCCGAGGCAGGCACTGCAGGGGAGCAGAGCTGCGGGTTGCCATGGGAATAGGAGAGCTGCGGTCAACTCCGGCTCCAGCAGACAATGGAATTTCTCCCACCTCTCTCCAGGGATGGGAAATAAGGACCTCGCTGCAGGAGGGACTGCCAGCAGCTGGGGCAGGCAGGGGCACATGGGCAGGGGTCATGTCCTGCCCCTCTTCTCCACCAGGTCTCCTGATCCGGGATGGAGAGGCTGCTGTGGGTGTGAAGTACCCAGGATGTTTCCAGGCTGGTGTCACTCTAGGGCTGTGCAAGGAGAGGCAGGCAGGAGCCTGTGGCTCTCTCCATCTCTCTTTTTTGTGAAAGGGGTCTCGGGATGAATGGCTGAATCCAGGGGAGCTAGCTGGAATTTGCAGTTTTTAAAAACTAGTGTCCTCATCCTATCACCGTTTCAGATGTGGCCAAGGCAAATACCCTTTATCTGCCTTTCAAATCCACTGCTGGGACTCAGAGTAGGTTTGAGGGTCAAGGTCAGGACAGGAAATAGCAGAGGGTGATGTAATTCCCAACCTATTCAAGGATAACATACCGGTAGAGCTCCTGCATTATGGGGCAGTGGGACACGACCGTGCACTCTGCAGTGCAGAGGGAACTTTTATAAACTCCCCTGAAGGAAATCTTCCTTCCCTTTCCAAATATAAATGCCTGGCACCTTGGGAATTCAGGAGTTTGGTCCTGAGCCTCTCAAAACCGTGGTCATTAAGGAGCAAGGTTAGCAGTTTTAAAAATACTTCTAAGACTGTTCGCAGTGCTCATCCAGCATGAAGTAATTAATTGCCAGCACCGGATATGTGAATTTCCTTTGCCAGGGGGGCTTTAATTGTGTGGAGTGGCTGTGTCGCTGTGGCTGGGAGAATTTACCAGCAGGGTGAGGGCAAAGGCAGCAGCACTTGGCAGGTGAGGAGCTGCAGCTTGGCTCGTGCACCATCAGGCTAAAAATACTGCAGCCCTGCACTCAGGCAGAGGCTGCAGCAACCAGCAGGTTCTGCCTCACCCATCCCAAATAGCAGAGAGCTCCTAACAGTCTGGATTGGCTCCTGTGGGCTCAATATAGTCACCACTTGGGCTCATCCTCACAAGTACCTTTATAAAAAGATCCTGGGGAGAGCCTGGTCTCCGCGGAGTTTCGGAGCCGTGGGAGGAGGAGCGGTGCGGTGGGCTCCGAACTGGCCGTACACCTTCCCCCAGCTGCTGTGGCAGGGTGATATTCCCTCAGCACTATTGGCAGTGTTATTGCTGCTGTTGTTTTTGCTGCTGGCACCACTTCACGCTCACCTGGAGGGACTGGGCAGGACATGATCCAGCACTGTTGCTCCGAACACAGCATGGACAGGCACCTCCAAAGGTGGGCAGAGGTGTGCAGCTCTGTGAGGGGCTCCTTTGTGGCTGTGGAAGGGTCTGCCAGCTGCAGCTAGCCATAGGGAAGGGGTTTGGAGGGGATAAGGGATGGATCGGGGCAAAAAACACGCGCACAAAAGGAGGCTGAGGTGAAGCCAGTGAGGAGCACACAGAGCGTCTCAGGTTTTTGTTCACCCAAGTCACCTACCTAACCCTGCTGGTATTAAAGCTAAAAACTTTGGTTTGTGAGGCACTGAAGGTCTTCTGTCCAACTCTGTAATTCCTGAAAGGCTGCTGAGCCCAGCAGTGCCCAGACACCTTCTGTGCAGGGGGCCAGGCTCCATCTGAGCTGGGAATGTTCATAAAGAGTCCAGATTTTTGCCTCTTCGGTGTCTGTCTTTGCTTCCAGAGCTGTTTAGTTGGGCCCAGGGGAACTCAAGTTGTCTTCTACATCTTTCTTTTCCTCTCTCACATGTTTTTATGCACTTTACTTCGAGGGTTTTCACAGACTCCATATCAGTGAGTTTGCAGAAGAAAATCGAGAGTGGCAGTGCATAATTACCAGACAAAACACAGGCACATAATTGAGGGAAGGAACTTTCCTTCACTTTTTAAAAAAGACTTGTACTTACAGTGACCTTTTAATCAGATGCAGCAAAACATGTTGCTTAAATGAGGACTACGACCACAAAAACAACCCCAAACCAACCAAAACATTTTCTTTTTAATGTGAAATAAGACTTTGGGCTCCTCTAGAAATCAGTGGCAGGTAAAGGGTGTTGAGCAGTTCGCTGAATCCAGTGACTGAAAGAAGATGCAATGAATTTTCACTGTAGTAAAACAGTGCTTTGAAAATTGGCTGCCTCTTCAGAGTCCTGCGCCCAGGTTCTGTTTTTCCTCTGTCATCACTGGAGAGCAAACCTATCTTGCTCTTGCAATCCCACCTTCAGTTGCCTTCCCCATGACAACCAGGAGTTAGGGCTCAGGGAAGGGATGGCTCAGTAATTTTCTCCCTCTCCAGGTCTTGTGCCATTGCAGAGGTGCTGTAAAAGCAAGGGCTGTGTTCCTCCAGATCTTGTCTGGACAGAAGATAAATGACTGAAATGCTTTAAACTTCCTTAAAACTTTGCAGCTCACCTTTTAAAATCTCAGAGGGAATGGAGTAAAGAGAAATCAAAGACCTTTTTTTGGTGCTTAAGTAGGGTATTCAGGTATGGAGGAGTACTAACTTTTATCTGCTTCCTCCAAGAGAAAAGCTTTCCTTTTCCTTTAATTTTTCCAAAGCCAGCTTTCACACTGCCCGAATGTCAGAGCAGATGGGAGCCATGAAAATCATGGCAAACTGATCAGAGGAGAATGAGACGTGGAGGATTTAGTTACTCTGAGTAGTCAGAATAAGTTCCTTGTCAATACACAGTACTTAATCCACCTTGCAGGTCTGCGGCTCCCTGAAACTTCCCTTGAGTAAACCAAATTGTTCTTGTTTGTTTTACAACCTAAAGGACAAAAAACCCAAAGAGCAAGAAAAGAAAGGGGAGATTCTTCACCGTCAGCTCCCAAAGAAAACTGAGAAAAGTCCAGTTTCATATAGACAGCCTTCTTCCTGTCTTATCTCACAGATCCAGAACACCAAGGCTCTGCTGAAGGACCGGAAAGTCGCCAAGGCCGGGGGTCTGGAGAAAGGTCAGTGGGAGAAAGGCCAGTGGTGGGTCCGTGTGGGCAAGTGTGGTGTGGAGTTAGTGAGCCTGTCCTGCCCTCTGTGCTGTGTGTTTGTGAGCAAAGACCCTGGGTTTGCCTTCCCTGGGGGTGCTTTGGGAAAGGGGCCTGGGTAACGTCAGGAATGAAAGGCCCTGAGGAAACCGTGATGGTGCTCAGCAGTCAGGAACCGTCACTTTCTGTGTTTGACAGAATTCCTGCAGTGCTTTTAAAAAGGCAGTTTCTTTCCCTGTTTACACACAAAATCATCCACACTCACGCTGGTGTTTTGAAAGCATCACCACCCACCCCGGATCACTGAGGAACCAGAGCTGGTAGCCAAACTTCTTCCTACCAGGCACTGTGTTTTCCTGAAAGGGGGCTAAGGAGCAGCATGG
Organism: Picathartes gymnocephalus; assembly: GCA_013390045.1. Classification (NCBI taxonomy): domain Eukaryota; kingdom Metazoa; phylum Chordata; class Aves; order Passeriformes; family Picathartidae; genus Picathartes; species Picathartes gymnocephalus. Next base: position 50,997 of record WEKY01051260.1, read on the forward strand.
GAGAATCCCTGACCTCAGGGAGTCCCTGGGAGGAGCTGATGGTGGAGGGATGGCAAAGAGGCAGCCTCCAGGAAAGGCAGGTGGGACTGCCAGCCTCAGCAATTCCCCATCAGCAAAAGGAGGGGGGGAAAGCACGAGCAGGGAAAGGAGAAGATGTGGCAGCCAGAGGAGTGCAGAGCATCAGTCACAAAGGGCAGCCTGAGAAGGGTGGGTGAAAGCTGCTGGCAAAAGGAGGGGGGAGAAAGGAGTGGAGGAAAAGGGGAGGCAGCAGGGAAAATGGGGTGTGGGCAGTGCACACCTGGATGTGAGACCCTGAGGAGCAGGAAGATGATGTAGCCCCCTATAAAACAAAGAACAGAGTGAGGGGAGGTCACTGCAGAGCAGTGTGGGGAAATACAGTGATGTAAAACGTTTAGTGTGGTGTCAGGGGATTATTCAGAGTGGTGGCTTGTGATGCTTTCGTGCTCATTGTCGTGACTTGATAATTTGTCATTTGTTGTGCTCAGTGTGGAAAAAGCTGTCCAAATAGTGTTTGTCTGGCAGCACGGGAACCTGCAAGGTGGTGGCAGAAGTCCAGAGAGCTGGTCAGGAATGGGACTTCACTTCCTGTGAAAAATGTAAAAACAATTTTAAAATGCCCATTTTGCTCAGATTTGCTGTCCCTTTTGGGAGGAAGGCACGGGGGGAAGAAAATCTAGTTCATTATTTCCATCTTTATGTTTCTCCCTGCTTTTTTTGTTCTGAAACCTGAAAATCACGCAGATCTCAGCTAAAGCATTTCTCTGCTTATGGAGACTATGTTTTGACACATCTTAAATAATTTTGGCCAGTTTTAGAAAGAAGCTGGTCGGATTGAACTTGTTCTGCTTTTGCCAGACAAGTGTGAAATTCCATCCTTTTCATCCATTCAGCTCTCAACCCCTGACAAGACCATCCCTCCACAAGAAATACATGTGAGATTTGTAGCTCTGACCTGAGTGCTGGCACAGCTAAATTATTTAAGATCCATTTCAGATGATTTGAGACCGAGGGAACTCATGGAGTAGGCACTGGTTAATTCAGTTAGGGGGACCTGGCAATCAGGCTCCTTGGACAGCTTTCCATCAAGGCAGCAAAACGTGCTTGCTTGTGATTAGCTTGGCATAAGGCAGTGCCAGCATTCTGTAGGAACTGAGCAGATCTTCTCCACAAGTTATTTTGTTTGACTGGGCCAAATCCTGCAAAGACTGTTCCATTTATTTTTGGCCCTTGCTGGAGGAAGGTTCTTGCTGAAGTTGATGCAGCAAATCTGTTCCAACTCTTAACAGCCTGGATCTGGCCAGTGCTGCTACTCCATATTTACATGTGTGAAGCCAGGAACAGATTTTGTTCCAAAATGCAAGGAGAGCCATCAGGGATTAACTCACTGTGCTCCCCTGTGGCTCTAGGTGTGTCAGTGCATACAGGCCCAGTTGTGCTAAGAAAGGAGAAATGTGAGATTTCTCAGGCGTGGCCTTAGAGGATATAATTAATACAAACAGCTGAAGACATCTGTGGTTTTCCTTTTCAAGCCCTTGTCTCAGTTTAAGCACTTTCCCTGCCTGTGAGGAAAAGGACAGATAAATTACCCAGGAAACAACGGCCTGAGTATTAGATGAGGGCCAGGGAATTGGGTTCTGAGTGTATCCCAGACCATGTGTTGCAGCTGGTGCATTTATCAGGTTCCTCTGGAACACGTTTGAGGTGCTGTGGGCTGCCGCAGTGCTGGTAACTGCAGTGTGCTCTTCTGCTTCCTTCTCCCGTTGCTTTGCAGACTCCGGCGGTGGCGTGAGCCCTTTCCACGAGCCCCTGGCATCCAAGACGGGCTGTGTCACTTCCAGCTCCCTGGAATACCTGGAGGTCCAGCAGCCACCCCCCAGGACCCCCCGGCTCCTCAAGAGGCAGGAGTCTCCCCAGCCAGAACCGTCCCGGATCGGGGGCCGGGCGAAGGACTCCCCTCTCATCCTCAACATCGTGCACTCCTTCGAGTCAGTTGACAGAGAGGACCAAATAGACCAGGTTTCCCCCTCTCACCAGTACAGGATTTTAGGCTCACCAATGCATTTCCCTTACAAAAGCTCAAGTGAAAGGACACTGTCCCCGCTCTTCCCCCCAGGGAGCACGTCCCCCGCCCACCCCACCCAGGTCTCGTTCACGTATGAAGAAAAAGCATATCCGGCAAAGGAAGAAGCTGTGTCCCCTACTCAGCTGGTCCCCAGCAACCCCCTGGGCAGCCCAAACTGTGTGAAAAGCAGGGGCAGGTTCCCCATGATGGGGATCGGACAGATGCTGCGGAAGAGGAACCAGACCATGCAGTCGGCCAGCGAAAAGCCCCTGGAAGCCAGGATGCCTCAGCTGCAGCAGATGAGCCCCACACAGATTTCCTTCAACACAGAGGCTGTCAGCGGCCAGTGTTAGTCTGACCTCCTGGGATTTGCACTGCTCTTCTCTGGGATCTCACCCTTTTCTCCTTTAAGCAAGAAGGGAAAGCCACAGGCATGTTGCTGTCACTGCGTGACATCCTGCAGTAGTGCAGCGTAGGAAATCCGAGGTTTGCTTGCAAGGAAGGCGTTGTCCTACACATTAAAGTTGAAAGCAAAGGGCTCTGCTTGTGCTGTTAAGATAGATCTGCATCTGGCACCTGACTGTACAGTAAAACATCCTGCAGTAGCTGTGTGGATCTGTATTTTCACTGCTCTCACCTGGCGTCGCAGCGAGCTTGGTTGGAAGAACCGCGAGCGCCAAGGGTTTGGTTCCTCCAGGAATCCAGAGGTGCCACGGATGCCAGGCCAGGATCTGTGGTGAGACTGTCCCTGCCCCACCTGCCTGTGCCACACAGCACCTGGTACTGCCGCAGGCATTGCTCCTGGGGCAGGCAAAGGGAAAAAACCCAGATACTCTGTCCAAAGTGAGCCTGCCGAGAAGATGAAGGTGGTGGAAGCTGGAATAAAAAGACACGAGTGGTCTCATTCAGAAAAAGTGGGACTATTGGAATTCAAAGCAGATTTTCCTGTTAGTTACATAAAGTAGATAATAACACAATCTTTTTCTTTTTTCATAAAGAAAACTATGATTTAGTCATGACACAAGAAACATGGTTATTTAAAAACAAGTGTCATCATGTGGAAATTCACTGCACTAAAGGCCAGTTCCTTTCAGATGAGGGGTCTGCAAGCAGGTGCTTCAAGCAAAAATCCATATTGCAGCAGGCTGTGTTTAAACAATCAGCCAACACCTGCATTAGCCCCTGTTACAGCAAGGCAGCACTGGACACTCCTGAAGGCTTCTCTGAGACTGCAGTGAATTAAAAAGACTAATAAAGGACACATGAACCTGTACCAAGTCCGTTTTGTACTCCAAGATCAGTAATGTAGTGGTTACCAAAAATTGGGTATTGTTATGAGCAGTGAAGATTAACTTTCTTAAAAGCCACCATGCTCTGTATACCAGTCTTGTTTTTTCTAAGTAAATGATACATCTGAGAGGTTGGCAACTTTTTTTTTGGTTCTGTTTCTGTTCTCAAACCATTTCCTATAAATTAGAAGGTTTAGCCAAAGACAAGGACTGCTCTTTCCTCTACTCTGTACCACTCCTGTGCACGTGTTTGTGTGTTCAGAGCATCTCATTGTCCCAGTCTGGTTCCCCCATGGGCAGCCCTGGCGCACACTGCTCCCACCACTGAATGTCATTTCAAAACCCAGGAAGCAGAGGTGTTGGCTTCTTGCTGTTGGAAGATGGGATTTTGCCACTGGTAGGAATCCAGGCCCTATTTTCATGCGTACTTTTACAAACAATTTTGGTGCCTCTTTTTGAGAAGTTTTCCTTCCAGTTCCAGAGCCTGGGGCAGGAGGGGTGGCAGAGGCAGGGGAGGAAGTCCCCAGCAGAGCCCAGAGAGGGAGTTGTGCCACCTGTAAAATAATACACATGAAAGTCCCAATATGATGAGAAAGACACCCCTGAAATAATTTTACTCATTTTCAGATCAAGAAATGTTGCATTCTGTTTGTAGATAGCACCTGTGTGTCCCAGGGGGCCATTTTAGCTCCTTCATTTATAAAATTCAGAGTATTTTCATTTCCTTCATGCTAAGAACATGTTTGTGCTGCCAAGTCAGTGGGTAGGGACCACTGAAGTCAGGAACCACTGAAATCAGGGACCACTGAAGTCAGGGACCACTGAAATCAGGGACCACTGAAGTCAGGGACCACTGAAATCCGCCCCTTTGTGTGCATCAGACTCATATACTGGAACAGATGGCAGATGCTGACTTGAATTACAAACTCAGGTTTATTTGGAGCCCAGTAAAAGGTTGGGGGAGGCAGGAAAGAGACATGTTTTGTTTAGTTGTTTGGTTTTTTTTTTTGTGGAAACACAGGAAATATGTGTAAGAATCAGAATGAAAACAAATGTTAAATCTTTTATTATATTTATAGAGAATATATGAGTACTACACTGCTAAAACATAACCATGTATTCAGCTTAGTCAGTAGCTATGTACAGTCCAACTGCAGTGACCACTGAAGGGACCTACTGAAATATCATAGTGGAAATTTCAGGGGTGGGAAAGCTGTATTTGGTATCATTATTAAATATATGTACTTTTGGAACAAGATTGCCACAGGCTGCTGACTTTGTTTGCCAGGTCACTGTGCAGCAAAGGTAATCTCAGGACAAAAACTTCAGGGCTGAGTTGGATGGGGCTTGGAGCAACCTGGTTGAGATCTTTTTCTGGTGTTTGCTTGGCACCAAACCTGTCATGAATCTGTTTGACAGCTGAAAATACACCTTACACTTCAGGTTGGGTGTTGGGAAAAGAGCAGTTCCGAGCTTTGGTGCAAGATGGAAACGCCTGTGTGGGGCCTTTCTGAGCTGCTGCTCACATGCAGAACCCAGCAACGGAGCAGCTGTGAAACACTTCCAGGAGGGCTTTGCAAACTGACTGCTCACTGGGCAGCAGTTCAGGATCCAGAGTGGTAAAAGTGATTTTTGTTCAGGCTCTTCTGCCTGGAAAAACAGGTGTTGGATTTATTCAGCGAGAAAGAGCAGAAAGCAGCAGCTGTTGCTGAAGGTGTTGGTCTTTGTACTTCTCCTGTAAATGGGCTGCTAAATACTAAAAAATTTCACTGCTTGTGGCACCCCGAGCTCATGTGGGCCATGCTTATCCACAAGTGAGCAGGAATTTCAGGGGCACTGTTGCAGGAGTTTGGATTTTGCCTGTCTTTTCCCTGCTTTTTCAGTTCTCTGTGGCCACAAATGGTCAATTTTCTCTCCCTCCACATGGCTTCCTTGGGGCATCACAGAACTCTTCAATACTTGATCTCAAAGGAAGCCTCTAATAGGATGCTTTCTGTCAGGCAATCAGCAGAGCGAAGGGCGTCTGGAAAGAGCCTAGAGTGGGGTTTGGAGTTTGCAGGAGCATCTCTGCTGTCTGCCTGCTGATGCCAGGGCACTCAGAGCCAAAGAGAGAAGAAATAAGATGTTTATTGAATAAGGGTGAGGTGCTAAGCTTGTTTTAAAATCAAAATAAATATGATGTGTATTAATGTTTATATATGAAGAGCACTCTTCTACCTATACAAGGAAAAAAACCGCAATTCCTTGTATCTCTTACAAGCAGAATGGACAGAATCCAAAACAAAGAAAGGTCACCAGAGGCTTTATTTCCAGATGGCTGTTAGATAAAATGAGGTTTTTCTCTCCCATCTCTGCCTGCTCCCAGACAATTTGCCCATATGTGGACTTGGATCCATGTTTCCTGTGCATCCCAATGAGCTGATCCCAGTTTCCTCTGCCTGGTTATCAGTCCTCATAAAATCTGGAAAATGTCTGATTTCAGACTCCCCGTGGTAGAAAGAAGCCAGGAGGGTTCAGGAGGCTGAGTGATGCAGGAACGGGCATCTATGACAGGTGCTCCCAGGCAGGACCTTTTCTGACAGCTCAGAAATCCAAGGCCTTTTTCTTGGTTTAAACACGGAGGGAAATTTCAGTTGTGAAAGAACGGTTCTGCAATGGGTCTGCCTCAACCTTCACAGCCAAAGCTACTCAACATTTCACATTCTCAGCCCCAGAGACAGGAGATGCTCTCAGTTCCTCCTGCGTGGGAGAAGGAGGATACAACAGGCTTTGTGCAGAAGTGTCACTGCAGTTGCCAGGGACGGGGCCTCGCTCTGTCAGCGCACGGTGACAGAACTGTCCCAGGTCACCAACCCCCTGGCCTGAAATGCTCCCAAGCAAATCTGAGAGGTTTGAAGCTGCTGCTGACATTTCTGGGGCCTCAAGACTCTGATGGAAGTGACACTCAGCTGGGCTGGATGGTTTGGTGCGAAGCCCCAGGTGAAAAGGCCTGGATGCTCGTGCAGGGGAAGTGCTTCAGAATATAAGGCTGGGGAAAACAAAGTGTCTGAGAACACAGACTGAGGTAAGATGGGAGTGCATCTGGTGCTTTTCCCCAAACTGAAAGTAGTTCTGTGCTAACCTTTCCCCTTCCTAAATAACTGGAATGATGCCTCACCCCCTTCCAGCAGCTGTGTTTGGGGTTTCTCTGCTGAACCAGCATTCCTGGCAGCACTTGCTGTGCTAGGTTCACTTGGGCTCCACTGCAGTTTCAGGGGCTGGTGCAACATCTGAAGGATGGAAAGGGAGCTGCCAGGAAGGCTCCCTGCCAGGCAGGGCTGTCAGGCTGTGTCTCTAAGTGTCAATAAAATGCTGTCTCCCCCACCCCCAGCCCAGGTTTTTCCTGGGCTGGGATTCCACATTTCACTCCAGGGATGGGGAGGATGTGCTGCTTCCCAGGGGAGTACATTCCAACATGCTGGGGTCATGGTCTGGGCTATTGTGACTGTCTGGCCTCTGGTCCAGGCTGGGAGCTCTGACATGGGGACCTGAGGTGACATGAGCCCTGCATGGACACCCCCATAGACCTGCAGGACTTGCAGACCTCTGGTTTCCCCTGATTTCCCTGCCGTTGATCGACTCCCTGAGCCAAGGCTTTTACAGTGCAGGCTTTTCCATGAGGTTAAAACCCTCATTAGCATGAAGGACAAGGAAACCCTTCAAAACCCCAAATCTGAGCATTCCTCTGACAAAGAACCCTCGACTCCCATCACTCCCACCAGTGACAGGGACCTGGTCCATGTCATAGGGACTTCTCTGCCTCAGGAAGTTCCACCTGGACACCCACTGTTAGCAGGGAGGGGAAACACCTCCCTCTGCCTCCAGACACTGCACACCAGCATGGAAAAAAAAGCTCCTTCCAAAAGCCACCCAGCACCTGTTGCTGAGTGCTCAGCTGAGCCCCTGAGCCCAGCCTGGAGGGCTTGCAGCAGTCTCCATAGTGATTAATTGCATCTCTGCAGACAGGGCAGCGTGACTTGGCACGGGGGATCGGGATGCAGGAGCAGGAATAAGCCAGGGAGAGACACGTCTGGCTGAGCAGAGCCGCCCTGTGTTCCCACAGCTGCTCCACAGCCTCCCCTGCTCTGTGGAAGGTGTTCAGGTGCCAGCACGGGGCTGAGGCAGAGATGGAGGATCCCCCCGTCACCCAAACAGGTGATTTCTTGGAAGATGAGACTTCCCTGCCCAGCACACCTGATCCAAATGCACGAAGGATGAGGAGGTGCAGGCTGACAGCGCCAGAGGATGGAAATCCTCACCGTGTTCCCTTGTGCCTGTGCTGAGCAATCCTTCCAGGAAACAGGGATGTGGCTCCCACCTGAGCCCTCCCACTGCCTGTGCTCTGGGATACCTGGGCCAACATCCTGTGAGGCCGATTTAGGGATGCTCAGACATGACAGGGAAGAAGGGATGTCAGGAAACAAACACCTTCCCCATTTCTGTCTTTGCTGTGTGCTCAGGCAACTCCTTCTCTTCCCAGCCCACCCTTTTCTCGGAATATTTTCCACTGCTTGAATTGTGGTTGCCAAGAGAGCCGCCCGTGTGGACAGTGCCATCTTTATTCAGTTACCTGCACTCCCCTTGAAATGAAGACACCAAATCCCAGGTCACTGCCAGGCTGGGAACCCGATTATTTACCTGTGCCTGCCAGGGTGAGGATGGGATTACAATTAAGGAAGATCAGGCTCATCTATTCAAAGGGATGCTGACATCTCAGAAACAATTATTACAGGCATTTTACACTGGCTATCCTCAAATCCTTTCAGGGATGTTAAATAAAGCATTAAAAGTCTATTTCTTGAACCCATTGTGGTCTGTACTTTGTGCTGGGGTGATGAGGGACAAGAAAGGCAAACTGCTGGCAATTACCCATGTCACAGTGTCACACTCTGCCTCGTGTCCCAGGCAGCACCATGGTGACAGCCCTGCTCAGGCCCAGGTACTGACCTGGAAACATGAGATGGCTGTGGGGAGGCTTTCATCTTTGAAAGGAAAAGTAATTGATGCCTTGGAGCGGCTGCTGTGCCTTCAGAATCTGAAAGAGCTACTGACTGTACAGTATTTTTTAATAACTAGTCGTGTAAACCCAGGGTTGCAGTCGTGAATTCATGTATTTTAATAGACATGAATCTTATTGCTCCTTAATAGCTAAAAATCCCTGTGCACAACTTCTCCATGGTTATTCCAGCAAGGGGCCTTCCCAAAGCAGCCGTGCTTGAGCAGGGGGCTTAGACAAAAAGATAAGTATTAGGGATGGCTTTTCTGGGATAAGACAGGACAATGCTTTTACTATCCTTATCTTTCCCTTTGATCCTCTCTCCAAGTAGTTGCTGATGCTGGTTTTAGTGGTTTAGGTTGGTCTGTGCACCCCTCGAGGGTGGAAGGACTGCTCCTGTCACATGTCTGAAGGCATCACAGGGCTTGGCAGGACTCCTGATCTTTGGTGGTTGGTGATATTTATGTATGTGCAACTTTGTCCTTAAAACTGAGGCCTGGAGTGCCTGGGAAAATGGTGGCTTTTGCAAAATTTTGTAAAGTTCCCCAATTACCACTTTTCCCCCTGTAACTTGTGCCCATCTGATAAATAGTTGCATTCCTAAGGTGGCATAAAGTTTATACGTATATTTTAAAGTTCAAAACTTCTGCTGGGATGCTTTTGCTTAGAAAAGCTGTGATGGTGAGAGGTAAAAGGGGGCAGTGAAAGGGGGCAGGAGGACTTGGGGCGTGGCAGATGTGCCTCTCTGTAGCACTCAACATTAAGGGAAGAACAGTCACAGGTTGTAAAAGCTCTTGCAATGAAAAGCAGGTTGCTAGAGAGCCAAAATTCAAGAGAAACCCGTGGACAAGCAGAGCAGGAGTTGCTGCTCTGTTGCTAGGTGATGGATCTGTTATCATGCTAATGACAGTGAAGGATGATACTGGTACCAATAAAACATCTTTCATCTGAGAATTGCCCAGGGTTTTCCAGACAGCAAGGCTGTATTATTCCCATTTACTAGAGGCACAGACAGAGATGAATTGATTTGCCAAAGGTCACTGATGGATTTCAGAATAAGAAATTGCCCTATTTGAGTTTTATTAGGCTGGGGATTGCCATAAACCCTTTCTTTGCAATCACTCCTTTCCCCTCCCCTCATCCATCACCCCCACATTCCTCTCTCTTGAGGAGACATGCTCCTGTCTTGTTTTTCACTCTTGTCCTGTTTGGATTACGGGATCCCCTGGCCCTGGCGTGTGGCTTGGCAGGGGTTGTGGAGGGCAGAGCAATTGCATGGACCAGGCTCAGATGTTGCGGGGCTGCATGAACAAGAAGAAAGCACCCATTTCTCCCAGGTAAAATCTTCTCTGACCAGGGAAAACCCAGGGGGCTCCTCAGGGACAGCACTGCTGTGACTTTGGGGTGAAGGGCTTTGAGGTTTCCCCCCTTAGATACCCACCCCCAGCACAGCCTGTGAGAGGCCTAGAGGCTGTGTGAGGAGAAATTCAAACCTTCCTAAACCCACCAAAAACATCTCTCCCCGGCTGTGTGCACGGCTCTGCCCAGCACTGGGAGCTCTCGGGTGTGAATCAGTGCAGGCGTGAGTCAGGCCTCACTTTTTTGTTAGAGATCGTGAGGGAAAACACAGGCCGGCCTAAATCCTGGCACTTGTGGGAGAACAACCACTGGATTTCTGCTGGAAGAGCAGTGTTTCCACGATGATGAGCTGCATTCCTTGATGAGCTGTAGTCTGGTGTAGGGGAGGAGCAGGTGGGAACTCGGGGAATGCCCACAGCAGAGGTTTTATGGAGTCGTCCTTCCCTGGGGTCAGAGCTGGGTGTGTGTCCCACCAGGTGCTGGATCTGTGTCCCACCAGGAGCCTCCTAAGATGCTTCCAAAGACACAAACCCAGCAGCTTCCCCTGTCTCTGAGAGGAACACCAGGACTGGGCATGAAAACAGGGCTTTTACAACCTTGATTTCCTTTTCTTGATGTGTAAAATGAGGAAGTATCTCATTTCTATCTGTCTGTCACTGTGAGAAATTACCTAGTCTTTCTACAATGCAAATTGCATTCAGGGGAGGTGTTAAGCATTTGAATTACTCTCCTCCTGCTTTTCCTCCTTCCCAGAGTGTTGGCAGGTTTCCCCACCCTCACGTACTGCCGGGCAGGAGGACACAGCCCCAGAGCAACTGGAGCGCAGGAGCCAAACAGCAGCTTTGTGGGATTTGTTCAATTTGTGTAAAAGAGCAAGACAATTTAAAGCCTCAGGGCAAGTCTGTCAAATAGATCCTACTGGGCTGCTACATCCTCCTAATGGATGTAGGGCTGCCACTGACTGGCTATGAAAAAATCTGTGTTACCTGCAATCCTGAAAAATGTTTGCTGTAAACATGAATTTAATGTTAGCAGGTGCTCTGCTGGGTTTTGGGTTGGTTTCCTTCACCGTGGGAAAAAAAAAATAAAGCAAAAAATTCCCCAAATCCAAGCTCAAAACCCCAGAATGTGAACAGACACTTTTTTTAGGTAAATGCACACTCAGGGCAATTAGGATCAGTGGAGCAGTGTAAAGTGAACTAAGGAAAACCCCTCATGGATCTCACAGTCTTAGATTTTGGGTTATGCTTGAGCCTGGCTTGCAGGGCAGCCTGGAAGCCCTGCCCTTGATTAACTCCTTCCAAAAAGTCACTTCAAAGCAGGGACAGGGAGCAGCAGGAGGGAGGCAGAATCAGTTGATCTCAGAATTGTTTCAAACTTGGCAGCTGGGCCAGCCTTTGATAATAAAACTCCCACCGCTTCCCTCTCAAATTGTGACTGAGAGAAACAATGCTTATCTTCAAACCTGCCCTGCAATCTTGATAAGGGCTTTGTGCAGCACACTTAGGGACACTGGGAGGGGGTTAAACAGAAAAAAAATAACCTTAAACTGCCATTTTCTGTTATTCTCCTCATATGGAGGAATGGATGGCTGACCTTTGGATGCTACCCAGGATCACCAAGGCTTGGGAATCCTGTGGAAGATCCCACAAGGTGTGGGAAAGAGAGAGCCTGAAATGAAAATATTGCTTGTTTCAGCATTTGGAAGGGAACAAAGAGAGCAGGATTTCAGAGGAATGGGCAATGCACCCCTGTCCCAGCTAAAACCCTGTGAGGGTGCAACTTGTTGTTTTTATACAGTAGCTGGAATGCCTGGAAGGCTTCCTCAAGGATCAGCCAGGAATTTGTGCCAGGTACTGCTGTGATCAAGAGGGATCCTGCACCCTGCACCAAACAAACGAAAAGAGCAGGAAAACAGGGAGTTAATGTTGGTTAGTGTGATAATCCTCCAGACATGATGGCTATTTTCTGCAGGCCCTGCAGAAAGGAGCATTTGAGTGGTTGAGGAGGAAAAGTCTCAATTACTTTTACAGGTGCTTAGGGGGAATTTCCCCTCAAATTCCACGGGGAGGTCAGGCAGGGGGGCTGTTTGTTGATGCAGTGCCTGTGGCTCTCCTGGTGGCCCCTCCGAGGTGGGAGATGAGTCCTGGGCACCCCACGTGTGACAGGATGAGGACAGGCAGCCTCACATTCCTCTCCCTCACATCCCCAGAGGCACAGATCAGCCTGTTCTGCATCCAACAGCTGTCTGACAACAACCCTCCTGAAAGCAAGGAGGGAAAAAGGAGAGAGTCCTTCAAATTCAGGCACCAGCTCTTGTTTTTGTCACTCACTCTTGTCAAAGGCCATTTGTCAGAGGCTCTGCAGGCTCAGCACCCACAGCTCCTCCACAGGAACCTTCCCAGCACATGAAAGGCTGAGCCATCTTTCCTCCCCATCTCCTCATGTCTTTATCAACCAACATTCATTTATTAAGCAGGAATTCATACATTAAAAAACACCCCTGGTCAGGTCAAGGTCCACCCGAGTAGGAAAGAGCTCACAGCAATAATACAGCCACAAAAAAATAAGCTAGAAATATAATTTCAGCAATCATATGGATTATAAACCACACTTGTCTCAGTAAGTGGAGGCCTTGCACAGCCACACACATGACAGGCTGCCTTGAAAGAGAATGGTTTCAGTCTCAGCCTTCCCAGCAAGTGACAGCCCCTGGCAAATGCTTCTGAATCCAAATATCTCCTGTCACCAAAGCCTGAAAAATCCCTCCATGGTACATCGTGTCCCTGTGTGCCTCTGGCTGACATCTCCAGCCTGTCTGTGATTTCTGCTTCAGATCCTCATCTTTTCCTGGATTTGATAGGTATAATTCAGGCATAATGATACCTTTTGCTGATTCTGCACTTGACAGCAGGATTGCTCTGTGTGGGTTGGGACTTTTTGTTATTTACAGTGCTGCGTTTTCCCTTGGAAGAGGAAGGGTGACAATTCCAACAGCTTGGTATAATTCACTGTTTGGGTTCTTTTACTCACAGATGAAGATGGGGGGTTCTCATATTTTCAGATGGCCCCAGAGCAGATGACCAGGGCCTGGCTGGAGAAAGCCCAGTCATTAATGCTGGCAAAGGTTTCATTCCCAAAACCTCCCTGTGGAAGGGTTTCTGTGTTGTGCAAGGCATCACCTTCAAGACAAGGAGATGTTAAACTGCTGCATGTGAAATATTGTTTTGGACAGCGTGATATGGCAGGAAAAAGGTCAGAAGCCTCTTTAAGAGCTGATTTTATGGTGTTCCCCCACTGAGCATCAGGTGTGGAAAAGTCATTTGCTTCACGCTCAGCACAGGGATTTTCATGTGAAATGGATGCTCCACTATATATAGGTATGTCATGATGGTTGTAGGACATGTTGGCATTACACATCCCACTTGACATGCCCTAGCAACGTGGGCTGAGTAATTTCAGGTTGTATTTAAATAAAAGTGACTATATATTTTCCTGCAAGCACAAGTCAGTTAAAAATGTCCCGTGGTTACTTCTTTGAAAATGCTTTCAAACCAACTTACTCCTGTCACGAAGGCAGGGCGATGTGACAGTCACACTCCAACACTCAGCTGCAGAGCCAGCTTGTCAATGGGAGCAGACCTGGCCATAAGGAGAGGTGGGATGCCCTTCCCTGGCCACCACAGCCACCACACCCACCCCACGAGCTGCCCCTGCTTCTTGCTGGGCCGCTGGCAAGACATTCCCAGTGTTACCAGAGGCTATGCACAGGACAGATTCTGCCTTTGCATTTCATAAATTTATATATTTATAAAGTCTTACTCTCGCTGATAATGAGATGCACAGCCCATAAATTGTATTTCATAAATTGTGAAGCACAGAACTGCTTCACAACACACAGAGCCTTGATAGCCCAGGAAAAGTGCTCTGGGCCACAGTCACAGAATGGGGTTTGGTCACTCCTGAGCGTGTTATAAATACAGTCAGCTGCAAGATCCAGGCCCAGACCTGCTCCTTGAGCTCAGAGCAGGGAAGAGGGGCCAGCAGTAAGTCTGAGCTCTGCTTTTCCCTGGAGGCTGAATGCTTTTGTGTCCACAGATCCCCACCTGCACAGGAGCCTGACACCTCTTGGATGTGGATTCGATCTCTCCTCAGACACTCCTGCTCAGGCTGAGGGTGTGAGACCAGCTCCACAAAAAAGAAACCTCAAACTGCCAAAAGTAAGTGTCGGGGGGCTGCAGGCTGCTTTTGTGGGGAGGCACTGGATGGGAGACTGAGGCTGAGGAGCGAGGGATGACGCAGTGCTGAGCAGTCACTGGTGTTTGCTGCATCCCCTGCTGGGCTGGTGTTCCTTGCAGAGATCAAGGAGAGGGATAAAGGCCCCATCCATGCAGAAGAATGTGGGGGTAGAGGAGGGAGAGAGGGATTCTTGTGCCCTGAGGATCAGAGACGACCCACAGTCGGGTGTGTCAAGACAGACCTGCACCCTGCTTTGCCTCACAGAGAGAAAACGGAACCAACAGCAAAGCAGCAGCTGCATGAAAACCATATCTGAGCTTTTCCATCCGTCAGGGAGCTCAGGTGAGGTGGGGGGCTCAGCTGGACAGAGCTCGCTTTGAACTGATCCCGTCAGGAAACACACAGATCGTTCATTTTGGGTCTCTGTAGCGGGGGAAGGAGTGCAGAGCTCAGGGCATGTCCTGAGCTGGAGATCACATCAACATCCTGCCAGGCTCTGAAACCTTGTTATGGCTCTGTGCAAGCAGACATTTCACAGTGCAATTCACTCTGACATGTATTTATTTTTATATATATTTGTATATATTTATTTGGCACAGATATATACACACATACAGGTATGGCTGTGGATACAGGGCATATTAAGGAAAAATGAAAATATGCCATGTCATCTTCTCTCACAAAGACGTATTAATTCACACCTGAAAACCTCCTGCCTTTTCAATCAGAGGCAGGGTGATAACTGAACAGCCCACCCCAAACAAAGGACATCTAGCAGCTCTTAAAAAAACCACAGGAGTGGTCAAAGCCCCTCATGTCTTTTTATTTCCACACACGCATTTGCAATTTCCACTGGACCGATTGCTTTTGACTGACTGATTTCACTGCTTTGAGACACCACACATATGGAATTATTCAGGAGATTGCTGTGTGTAATACTATGCTAGAGTAGTTGTTCCAGTTAGCTTTATTCCCTATGCTTACAGAATCTTAGAGGAACTTAAAATACCCTTAACATTTGTACGGGCACGTTGGCATGTTTGGTTTGTGCATCTGAATGACAGCGTAAAAATTAATGTAATGCTATACCAGAGCATGAATCTATACACAGAAGTCAGGAGAATCCAGATTTAATACTCTTGCAGCTTTGTTCATATTCTAAAGGTGTAGGTCTCCTTAGGATCCACATTTAATGTCCTTATTTGGATTCAGACCACTGAAGTCAGCGCACTTTGCTTGCTGTAAATAACAGTACCAAGGACTACATCCTGTCCAGTTTGTCTGTCAAAGAGTTAAGGGAAAAAAACAGTGATGGTTGAATGGACAATGATGCAAAACTCAGCTTATTTATAGAAGAACAGGAAGAGGAAAATACACACAGACCATCTCTCCTGTGGCGAGTTAGGATTAGGTTCTGCACAGTTAAAGCAGGCCCAAGAGGAAGGAAAAGGGTGTTTGCTCTCGCTATAGATTTTGTGTGGTGAATGAGGATGATGTCAGGCTGTTTGTTTGGCATGTGTGTTGAGGGAAGACAGACATCTCATACCTTGCTTGGAATTGTTTGGGTTCCCCAGTTTGTTTGCTCTTTGGGGCACAGGGAAACATGTCTGACCCCCTGCCTTCATTATGGAGGGAAAAAAACTGTAACTACATGGACACCTCAAAAAAGAGTGTCCTGAATTTGTCAGAAAGGCCAGACCAGAGGAGAGGAAAAGCTGTCCATTTAACCAATTCACTGGCATCTTCAGTACCCAGCACTGATTGTCACTCCTGCATTTGACTTCAAAAGTCCTGCCCACCATCCCACCTCTAAAAGCAGCCCAAGCCAAAACAGCCCAAGCCAAAACACCCCAGCCCAAGCTGGGGTATTTTTAGCTGCACAATAAAGAGGGAATGTCTGTGAAGTCTCTTAGGAGATGTAAATTGTTACAGTTCCTTCAGCAGCCATGCCAAGGGAGGATGTGCCAAAATCTTCAAGTTTTGACTGTCCATCACCACTTGTGTTCTGGGTTCTTTTGCTCACCTAAAACTCACCCAGTCGTTCTGAAAGGTGACAGGTGTCTGTGGTAGAAAGGAATTAATAAATGGCCAAGGAAGATCACTTTTACCACCAGTACATTGGCCCTTTTTTGCCAGTTCAGCTGCGTCTGTGTTGGGAACCAGAGGAAAACCATTATTTGGTAAAAAGTGCATTCCTCATCAAAACCTCATTACCAGAACAGAAGCCAAGCACTCCACAGCCTCCTCACAGCTGATGGGCTCTCCCACTGCCGTCTGATGAAGTACAGGAAAAGGAATTATCCCTTTTTCCCCCTGCTTCTATTTCGAAAGGATCTGATTAACATTTAAATAGCAAGTTCAGCAATTGCCCTGTGTTGTGTATAATACACATCTGCAACCACCTCCCGTGCAAGTCTGTGGACTGTTCAACCTTTTGCCTTTCTTTTTTATGGATCTCTTGGTAGCTTCCTTACCTCATTAGGCTTTTGAATTCTGAAATAAAAAGTTGATGCCTGACTTCTCTGTCCCACGTTTGTTTTTAAAGCCCCTTTTGAGGACATTAAATCAAGATCAGAGCCAATAACATTCTGGTTTAGGAGCACAGAGTGACTATTTAAGGTGTTTGGGACCTCCATATGATCGTTTATCACAACATTATCCCAGTTCAAATGTTTAATTATGGCATACTTTCAAATCCCTTTCCAGAAGCTCTATAAATACCTCAGCAACATCTAAAGACCAATTTAGCTGCCAACACCTAAAACTATCTTTTTCCAGGCAGCCTGGCCTGTGCTTTCTCTGCTGCTAAAGGAGATTCTGTTTACATCTGCGTTCTGGGAGCCCATAAAGGTTGTGTCCTTTCTCTGGCTGCCAGGGGATGAATATCTGGTTTTGTTCTTCCAAAGGGGGCAAAAAAAGGTCCTCCAGGGCAGATGAAGGTGTCAATCAAAGGTTTCTCACATCCAAACCATGATCCCCACCTATGCTTGGACTTACTTTATTTTTACTGTTCAGAGCGTGGGAAAGCAACTTAAATATAGACATTTAACACATTGGCTGGGTGATATTCAGAAGATTCTGTGCTAGACTGGGGCAGAGCCATGTATATGTATTGGAAAATTGTAAAGTCATTGAAAAATGTGGCCTTAGTCTTTCTGGAATCATCAGCGGCTTGAGAACTGCCTGTGCTGGTATATTTATTTGGGGAAAATCCATTTATTTCAGAAAAAGGTTCCTAAAGTTGCCTGAAAGTTGGGAGATGGGAGGCAACTCTGCTCAAGCAAAAGAAAGAACTAAATTTACCCTCATCCCAAAGAGTCCTTGCAGCCCTGAAATGGGGGACTTTTCTTATTGCAGATTTTAATGCTCTAGATTTCCTTTTTGTTTGTTTTTCTTTCACAGGGCCAGAAATCAGCATTTTGCTCAAGCTGAAGGCCTTATTTTGTGCAGAAAATAATGCCTTTTTGAGGGGGTTGATTTTTTCGCCCCCCAAAGGAAGAAATGAATTTGAAATCTTTTATAACTTAGCTCACTTCTGAAGGATTTTGAGCCGATTTGCTTTGTTTGGCCAATGTACTGAAAGATCCCTTTTATTTTCTCAGCCCTAAGCAGCATCCAGTCAGCTCTTCTGAAATGCTCTTTGTCTAATCTTGTTATTTGTGATAAAATCCCAGGATGGTTTGGGTTGGGAGGGACATTAAAGCCCATCCAGTGCCCCCCCTGCCATGGGCAGGGACACCTCCCACTATCCCAGGTTGCTCCAAGCCCCAGTGTCCAACCTGGCCTTGGACACTGCCAGGGATCCAGGGGCAGCCACAGCTTCTCTGGGCACCCTGTGCCAGGGCCTCCCCACCCTCACATGGAACAATTCCTTCCCAATATCCCACCTAACCCTGCCCTATGGCAGTGGGAAGCCATTCCCCCTTGTCCTGTCGCTATAATTTAAAATCTTTAAAATGTTTTTTGCCAGTTCAGGGTAAAATTGAGTAGTGGGAGGCTCACCTGGAAATCCATGGCCTGGGAAGGGCCCTGCAGCACCAAAGGGTGATACAGAGCACAGCTCAGCTCAGCTGGAATCAGATTTTGGCAAGAGTTCCAAAGTGTGGCAGAACCTACAGGCACTTGCCCAACCTCTACTGAAAAAAAAAGAAAAAAGAAAAACAAAATTTAAAAATAATAATTTAAAAAAAAAAAAAATATCCCTCCTACTGCTAGGAAAATGTCAAGCTGCTCTGCTTAAAACTTTAGTTTTCTGCTTAGAACTAAGGGGATGATACCAAAGCCTTACACCCACCTCACACCAAAACAGTTCAAGGTAGGTCTCAAAGCTCAGTGTGTGGGCAGGTCCCACAACAGACATCACGTTGCTTTATTTTGTGACTTTCAGGGTTCTTTCACGCACCTTTCTGAGAGTCCAAAGCCAAGTTTCCTCCTGGCTGGGGTGCTTGGCAGGTGTGGCACCTCCTCTTGGGCCTGGTCCTGGCCTGTTCCTTCTTTCTAGGAACTTGCTGTGATTTTTCCTGGTCTGTGTTTCCACCTGGCAGGTGGAACCTGTCAGCCCACGGGTTTTAGAAAACGAGGGAGATGTTTGTGTTGAGCTGCAGAATGAAGAGGAAAAATAACCCTTGCTGGAAAGCCAAAACATGAATGTGTTGGAGTCAAGGATGACACCATCTCCTGGCCCTATTTCCGCTGGCTCTGTTCCAAGACCACCCACTTTCAGTGCTTGGTCTACATGACTGGCCAGCACCCAGCACAATTGCTTTAAATCTCTAGCCCCCTTTTTATCCCCCTCAAACCTCCACCTGACAAATAGTTTTAAAATTCCCATCAATAACTCTGCAGTTAACCATAACAGTGAAGGCAGGTTCCCTTTTCCCCATGCATTTGTGGACCTGGAAAGAGCCCAGGTAATAATTCAATTATTGTCCATTCCGGTGGTCCAGGGCAACCAGGAAATGAGGCTCCCAGTTTTGCTGCTTGCCCTGAATTCCACCTGATAAGCAGCAATTTTCCAAAAGACTCCACCTTGTGTCTTGCAAAACCTGTTTGGGGGATAAAATCCTACAAGAGACTGCAGCAAAGGCAAAGGGATACATTAGCATCTCATTAGCATATTGCGGTGACTTTGGTATGTACAGCTGCCTGATTGCAATTAAAAGTCATTTCTATTTCTGCTTAAGCACATTCAATGTATGATCAAACAGATAGAATCAAGATTCCAAACCCTGTGGTGACTTTGAAACAACTGTAAGTTATTTGACTACTCCAGTGCTCACAGAACTTGAGACCTGATTGCTGGAACTGCAAACACACACCTAAAATACTGTCTAGAAGTCTTATTGCTGGTTTGGTGTTATTTAATATAACTCTGCATTCAGAACACGTTTGACTTTGTAGGATTAAACCTCCTGAAGCTGCTGACTGAAGAGGGCATTTCTCATCCTCCTCCTGTTGGCTATTTGATAAAGGCTCTCCTTCAGCTTGGCACTATTTTAACCAAAACTGACCACTTGCTTGGAGTGTTCCTTGTGGGCAGGCAGAGCCAAACACAAAAAGAGTCTTTGGAAAAAAAAAATGATGAGCAATACTAACTCTTTTGGCATTAAGAGGTCTTTTAGTCTTAGAAAAAGAAGAAAACCAAATGGGTTCTGAGGTGCCTTTTGGAAAAACAGTGCCTTTCTACACACTTGTCTGGAATTGGAACAGAAAAAAATTCCTGGTGCTTGTATTTTACCTGAAGTTTCTGCAGAGAGAAGAACAATGTGAATTAGAGATAGATAGATAGATAGATAGATAGATAAACAGCTGGCATATGGACTTTCAAGTGCAGGAAATTAATGCCAACTCAAAACACTTTTCCTCTCCAATTTCCTCTGTTAATGCACATGAACTGGTTAGAGTGCACAATTAGAAGGAGGCTGCCTGTTTTCAATTAGGTCAGAGCAGAGGACCTGCCTCTTTCCTAAATGAATTGCTGATAAAGCTTCCCAGGAGTGGGCCTCCTTCTCCCTGGGCGGGCATAAATCAGGGAATGCAGCAGCAGCCTGCAGCATTACCCCAGGGAAAGAAGGGTCCAGCCTGCCCAAGGGGCTCATCCTGCCCTGGAAAGGCATCGTGGCTTGGTCAGGAGAGTTCTGCCCTCCTTTTCCCCACCATTTTCCACCGTTCCTTGTTTGTAATGATGAACACATGTGGGTTTCGTTCCCTGCCTTCGGTCTGATAGGGGCTGGGGGTAGGTGGTCCCTCTTTCAAAGTCCTTGTCAGAAAGATGGAGGTGCTGGAGCAATCTGAAGGGGAGGAGTGAGTTATTTTTGTTGACAGGATTTCAACAAGTAACAGTTCTGGCTAATTACACTGTAATTGATTTGGCATGTTAATACAGACTTCCAGGGAATCTCGTTACTTTCTTGTCCATTACAAAGGGATTTCGAACTCCGGGCTGGTTTACTTTAAAAACAGAAACACAGCAAATAAAATAGAGCAATTGAAGTAATTTGCTGAAGTCCCTCAGGCCCAGGGAATAACAGTTGCTGCTGGAAAACCAGATACTTCCATAGGAGGAGCACTCAGGGGAGCTTCAGGAAAGCAGATGACCAGGGGAACTGGGCACTCAGCATTAGCCGAGCCCTAGCCATCACCAGAGAGATTTTTCCTGTCCTTTTAATGTCCTAAAACCTTTGGTTCACAACGATTTTTTTCCTTGATGATGTTTAATAGGAGAGAAAATAACTCTGAATTCATATGGGAAGCAAAACCACCATTTCAAACCCACATTAAGTGGAATTACAGTGCAGCCTCACCCCTTCTCTTCCCCCACACGCTTCAGAACTGGGGCCAACTGGTGCTTCAAACTAATGCTGGGAAAAAGGTCTCCTTCTATCCAAAACGCTCTAAAATTGTCCAGTCCTTGTTCTGCTGTATCTGGCATTAGTCACTCCTTGGAGTCAGACTACAAAGGATGGATTGGAATATAAAGGAATGGGATCAAAAGCTCTGCCTCTATGAGGACATATTAACATTCTTTTCTATAAACCATGATCTTTACAGTGCAGTTAAATTCCCATCTGAGGGCCTCTAGGTGTTCAGCCTGAACTGCAGGGACAGGAACACTGCACTGTGATTCATCCAGTCACAAAACAGCTAAGTCACCTCAAGTACCTAAGGCCAGGATTATGCTTTCCTCTGATAATTAATGTATTCTGAGGGATTTAAGAATAGGACATCCAGAAGCTGATTTACAGCATCCCTCACAGAAAACTTGGATTCTAATGTGACACCTTTACATGTGGTACAATGTGCTGGTTTACCTTTTCCCTTAACTGGCTCCACTGGCACCATCTCCCAAACACTCCCACTTCATTTGTGGGAAATCTGTGCCCCTGCTCACCCAGAAATGCCGAAGAAGCTGCAGCTCAGAGCCCTTTGGAGAGCATTTACTTATTGAACTGACCCCGACCCAACACTGTGATAAAAGGATGGATCACACTCCATGGGCTGCTCCACCTTTCAGTACTGAGCAGTCAGTATTAAATCTCACACAAACAGAGTCTCTGGAAACGAGGGATGTAAGGGAAAGAAGAGATGTTTGGGAGGTTGATGATGGCTACACAGGGTTCGCGTGCTGAGCACCACTGCTAAGACTCTCTGAAAAAGCATTCAAAGTGTGTTTGAAGGACCTCAAAGGCACACAGGCCTCGAGGATGCTCTGCACGGGGCCAGATTCGTGATCTCTGATTTTTCCCTGGAACAAACAGTGACCAGACATGTCCCTCCAAGCCCCGTGGCACTGTTATTGCAGTGGGGTGTGTGGTGCAGTTTGATGTATTCACCCACTGACAGTGATGGAAAAACCTCCATTCAATGGAATGGGCTGGAAGCCAGGCCCACAGCGAGGCCTTGTTTGGAGCTGGATGGTGGATTCTGTAACAACTGTATCATAAAACACTTTACAAAAGAGTCATGAACTCTGGGAAAGAGTAAGGCTTATATATTCTGTTTAAACAGAGGAAGTTGCTCAGTGCCTTGGCAGCCAAGCACGACCCCCAGTTGTGGGTAACTGAAGCCAACATCAGAGAAACCATAAAAGCAGATAGTTAATATCAAGGCTCACATCTTTCCAGTCTGTTACTGATTCTTATGGGTATTTCTGAGCTGGATCTAGAGCTGGATAAGAGGAAAATGAAAGTGCTGTGTGACGAGGGTGACGGCCCCCCGCATGCAGACAGCCTGGGCACGGGTTTGTGCAGGCTGCCAGGTCACTGCTTGAAATTGCTTTTTCAAGGGAAATCGATACCCAAATTCCTCTTGATGTCAGTGGGGCCAGAGTTTCCCATTTTTGTCTAGTAAAATGTCAGAGGATTGAAGTGAAGTAGCTATCACAGAAAGAAAGAATGCAAATATAAATAGAATGGGTAAAAATTAGTGGCTGACAAATATTCCTTCCTTGTTGCATGGAAGATCTGGAAATTAAAAAAAATCCCCACATTTCTTTGCATTCTGTAAAGAATAAATTAATCCCCAGGTTTCTGGTTTTGGATGACAAATAAATGCCTGAATAAAAGGAAAGAGAGGAAATGAGAGGCGGGAACACACAACTTTCCCCTCAGAAGGGTCTGAATCTTGGCTAGGAAAAGGCAACAGCGTAAAATCATTTTCTTGTATTCTTGAGCCAAGGTTTGATGGAATGGAGGCTTTAGTGACAACACCGCCTTAAATAAATGCCTCTCCTGGCCTCTAACGCCCACTCCTGAGCAGCAGCACCCTGGGTCTGTGGGGCCATGCTGTAAACAGGCTCAAACAACCCAGCAAGTTTAGAATAAAAGCTCTGCAGGGAGTGTTGGGAAGTCCTTGGGAAGGGGATGATGCCATCAGATTTGGCACGGGCGGGGACCCGCTGACACCAGGACACTTGACCTGTCTCTCCACGTTCCCTGAGTTTGCCAGGAGAGGCTGCCCATCCTCCTGACCACAGAGACAGGCAGGGCTTCTGTGGGATGATGAGGGCAGCAGGTTTGGGACATGGCCCTGCACGAGCTCTAATCAAGCTCAGGACTGCCTGGCATGCAGTTCTTTTTCCTCCTTTTCCCCCACCTATTAATCCTTTTCGTGTGCTGTGCTTTCTTTCTCTGCCATTTCTCCACCCACCCCTGACTAAATTTTCCTCACGTGGCCCAACTTTGCCAGCTCTGCACCAAATCTGGTGTTTCTGACACTGGCCCCTGGGTAATATTGTCCTTACCTGGTGTCCCTGGGTGTGGTGACCTGAGCATCCTTGCCCCTGCGGGGTCCAGCTCCCCGAGGGATTCTCTCTAGCTGTCTGTAGCTTCTGGCCGCTGCTCACTTAACTCCTCCCTAACCACCTGCAGAATCCAGCCCTTATCTGTAATTTCCCTCACCTTATCTGTCCTTATCTCTCAGAGCCAGCAGTTTCTCATGTCCTGGCCAGCAGCTTCCTGTTCAGTCACCTGAACTCCAGGCCAGGGCTCTGCCAGTGGCCTTGTCAGCTGCCCACAGCTCTGAAAATAGGGGGAGGAAGAGGAAGATGGTGAGATAACACTTCCCAGTCAGTCACTATCAGCCTGGGAGACTGCCTTGAGCTGTCCCCACCAACACAGGCCAGAATAGCCACCTGCAGAGTGGTTTTGCAGGAAAAGTTTAGGTGGTTTAGTGACTGCAGGATGAACTTGGATCAGTAATGACCAGCTGCTGAGAGGGAAGCACTCAGTGGTGAGAGCTACAGGCAGGAACACCATGAGTTAAAACCAACAAAAATAATCATTTCACACTGCTGGGTCAAGTTGGGATGATGTTGGCCAGTCTGCTCTGTCTGTTCTCCAAGAAGGATGTGAAGTGGAGACTATTTCAAAGAGAACTGGGTTTAAAAAACAAGACCAGTGGGGAGACATTGAAGGGAATGGAAGTGTTCAGGCTAAAGAAAGGAAAAATGAAGGAAAAATGCCAGTAATCTTCAAATGCATAAAAGGTGGCTGCACAGAGGAAAGAATAAACTGCTCTTTCATGTGCTCAGGGCACAGGGAAGCATTAGTGGCCTCAAGGGAAGATCTAGGTTAATTGTGAGGAAAGTTTCCTAATGAGCTTTGGACAAAGCTCTGGACCAGCTTGCCTTGGAAAACTGTGGAAGCTCCAGCAGGGAAAGTTTTTGAGAACAAACTGGAGCAGCATCTGTCAGGGGGGTTAAGCCCAAGTGATCTTGCATTAAGCTGTGAGATCGATCTGTTGAGGACCCTTCCAGCCCTGTCCCCATGAGCCCATGGAATTTCCCACAGCCAGAGGAGAATTTGCTCCGTATTTCCTTAGCCCTTCTGATCTGAGCCATCAGCAAAAATCGGAGGAGGAGAAACTGATGGTGGAACTGGGGATCTGTGAGGAAATCTGTTTGCAAAAGACAAAGCTCTGTCTCACTGAAGCCAGGAGAAATCCTACAGCAAAAGCCAATTTCTTTGCTTACAGTTTTCAGGCCCCTTCCAGCCAGTTCTCAAATCAAAAATATCCCCACAGGAGATTCTGGTGTACTCCCAGTACTAAGTCAAGCTGTATCTGGTGGGGTTTTTACTGCCTTCCCTTTGAATTCTTTCCATCTTTCTGCTCTTCTCCTTTTAGAGACACCAAGCCTTCCCCTTCCTTTCTTCCCTTTGCATCCCATCATCCATCCCTTTGTATCCATGCTTTCTTATTGGGAGGGGATGCCTGGTGACATCTTTCAATAATTGGAAGCCAAAGGTTACTTGAACATGCACATTCAGAAAGATTTCATTCAAATCAAACCAATACTGTGAATGACTTAAAACTCCCCACAAGCTGTAAATTATGCAACATATGCAGGCAATAAAAATGACTTAGTGTTAGTCATGGTTGTGAATGATGCTTTAGGTGGAAAATTGTGAAGAGGAGCTTAAAATAAGTGAGTGAAATGAAAAATAGGTGAATGAAAAATAAGATATTTATTCTTATACTGTCAGGTGCTTGACTTTGCACAGAGTCCTGAAATTATGCAGACAAACGCTGCTTAGACTGGGAAAAAAAAAAAAACCAACACCACAAAAATCAGCTACAAAGCAGTTAATGTTCATGGCAGATGCTCTGTTTGTTTAACAAGTACTTTCAGGCTTTTTTTTTTTGCCTGGAGAGCAGTGTCTCTTTTTTCATGTTAATGGGGATGGTTCTTTTGAAAAACACCAAGTTAAGCAGCAAAGAATAAAACATATTTATTCTAAATGGAAAGGCAATTACCTCAGAGATGTTCCCCTGGGCATAAAAATCTACATGCACTGCTCAGCGGAGCTCCAGTAACCACTTTGGAGAGTCATCTGCATGTAGAATTGAGTCGGTTTTAATTGCTTGTTGAATTACCTGGGTTTTAGCCCTCAGCCCTTCCAGCTGTAAATTGGTTACAAGCTGAAGTGGGAAATGCTGAGAAGTTGTGGGTTTCAAAATAAACCTGTGAAGTGCTTCCCCCTACATATAAGGAACTTCCTACTTGAATTGGTGTTCTCCTGTCAGAATTAAAAAAAAAAAAATTCTGGGGATGCACCATTCAGTCATCCAAACAGATTTTTCATCCAGGTTCTTCCAGACAGAGGGAGAAGAGCTTTTGGGCAGTTTTGACTTTATTTCCACCTATCAGACACAATAGATTGCCTCAATGGTGTCTCCAGCTAATAGGAAGGAATAGATTCACACCCACAATAACTACTTTTGTTTGAAAACTTCAAAGATAAAGTGGGATTTTTAAATGGGTGGATTTTCTGGAGCTAACTGAGGGTCTTGGTTTGGATGCTAAGAATTCCACTCTGATCCCTGCTGTGACTTTTGGGGAAAAGAACATTTTCAACAGCACCAGTAATGCAATCCTGGAAGCTGGTCCGGAGGACCACAAAACGTCAGTGAGTTGCAAGCCAGCTACTCAAGGCTGGGCTGAACTTTACTGGTTTGTACAGCTCAGAAACTCCCACCAGAGCCCAGGGCAAACCACCACAGATTCACTCAGCAGGTTCTGGCCAGAGCCCTGCCAGGGAAATCTCCTTTGCTGCACCTCACACATTCCCCCTTGCTTTGGGGTCTCCAAGTGCCCTGCCCTGCTCTATCTGGCTTCATCCCGAAGTTGCTGGGATTCTGCTGCCCAGCAGGGCATCACTCATTTAAAGCAGCCAAGAAAGCTGAGATTCCACCACGTTTGCTGCCCACAAGCACTGTGAAGTGAGGCAGAGTGAGCCCAGCTCTCAGCTGGATGTTAGGAAAATCTATCCACAAACACCAGAGGTTTATGTCCAAAAATGAGATAGAGGAGTCCCTTTTACTTTATTCGAATAAAGGGAGGCCATGGGGCATTTCCCCTGGGATCTCTCAAATTTTTGGAGGACGCAGCCGCCTTTTTATCCCAATTTCCTGGCTGCATTTTCCCTCTCTCTTTCCCCATTGGCTGAGGGATTCGAGAGACACAGACTTCCCAGAACGCCTGATACCTCAGATTCCCTTCTAATGTATAACCCCCCTGCTTTTTCTTCTTTTAATTCCTGGAGTTCATGGTTCTTCCCATTGTTTGTTTCATCTCTCAATATACAATTTCATTTATCAGTGGACTTACAGTTCATCTGTAAAGACGGATCTCTTTCATTCCATCCATCAATCAGTGGAATCCTTCCCACTGTTTCTTATCTCTCTCAGTGTTGGTCTTCTCTACAGCCCGCCCACAGCTTGTTTGTGAAGACAAACCCTCATTCCTTTCATGGAAGAGCACAGATCCTATACACAGTAACACACTGAAGCTGGAGCAGCCACAATCAGGTGTGGAGCTCCAGTCACTGGAGGGGCAGCCAGGGAAATCAGAGTCTCCATGTGCTGCTGGTTTTGCCAATCCAGCTCCTCCAGCACGTGCAGCACTCCTGGCCTTGCTGTGTATGCTGACACCTGCGATGAGAGCTCAGGGGGGAACAGCTCAGTCAGCACAGGCATTGCATCACACTTTTATTTTCCCTTTTCCCCCAGCAAGTTGTAACTGGCTTGTTTTTATTTTTCTCCTGGTGTGATTCAAATACCAGGCTGAGGAGGTCACGCAGAGGAAGGATTTGTTCTGTGCTTGGCTGGCTGGGACGCAGCGTCACGCTTCAGGCAGGACTGTGCTTTAGGACCCAGCCAACGCACAGGACTCGGTGTGAAGATGTCCTGCACAATGTCCTCTGTCCCTGTCCTGCAGTGAGTTACCCCCTGGAGGAAGGACCCAGGGTATTTTCCTGTGCAAACACAACAGCACTGCAGCACCCTCAGGCCATGAATTCTGGTTTTCACCTTGGGGCTCATTAAAACCTGGGAGACACTGCTGGAAAGTCTCCCCCTGACTCTGGTGGCCTCTGGAGCAGCCTTGCACACAGCACAGATGCCTGGTAGAAGGATGCAGCTGCACAGCAGAAAATTTTTGCAGCAGGGATGGAATCCAGGCTCACATCCCCAGTTCAGTGGATCACTGTCAGATATTCAGTGTGCAGAGGGGGATTTACTGAATCTGAAGGGTCTGAGTGTCCCATCCCGTGTGCTCTTCCACTGTGAGATGTGGTGGAGGACATGGAATTCCCAGTTGCCTCCTGCTCTGCATCCACATCCCTGCTCTGCACCCAGCTCTGCATGCCTGCAGGAATGTCCCTGTGGAAGTGCTTTCAAGCCCCTGGCAGCTGTGACATTGTAGAGCCCAGCTCAGCTGCAGGGCTGCTTTTAATGCACAAAGGGGCACTGAAACATTCCCCTCTCCTCTCTAGTTATGTCTTCCTTCCAGGAAGTTTTTGATATGGCTTTGGTCCAGCTGGCTCTCCAAGGAAAGGAGAGTCTTTCCACACATAAACCTACTGTTAACTTTATGATTTAAAAAAAAAAACAACATTGACAGAGTTAAACATGTCAGTTGTCAGTTGGTTTAATGAGAGCAGGGAGGGGAAAGAGGTTGTTTCAGGCATGTGAGACCTCTTGTTCTTAAAAACAAAATGGAAACTTAAAACCAAACAGTGCTGCATATGGGCCCAAATGATCTCTGCAGGCAAAGGGACTGCAAAAAAAGAGGGTTATTTTAAGGACTCAATAAGCAATGAAGTCCCCCTTTAGGCTGGGCTGATCAGAAGCAAATGAATAGTGACTCCAATTTCAGAGCACACAGCCTGGGGAAGTCACAGCCCTGCCTGGCTGGCCTTTAAAGCACTTGAGGCCTCTCTGTGACAGTTAATTTGAGGACAAAGGGAATAAAATAGGAAGCACGTCACTCTGTGGATGTGTGTCTTTCTGTTACAGAAGTTGTTCTCCCACTGGGAGGGAAAAGGACTCATCTTCACTGGCACAGCAAGGCCTCTCTGCCAACACTCTCACAAAGGGTCTGAAGTAGATAAAAACCTTCTCCAAAATCCATCCAGATCATCCCTGCCTTGTAATGTTTCATGAGGAATGAGGACTAGAGAGAGCTCTTTGGGAGGAGCCACATAAAGGAGACTGTAGTGCCACTGCCTCAAAAAAAATTACTCCTGAGGCTGCTTTTGGTGTTGGAAATACTCATTTTGGTCTTGTGCAATAGGCACAGATGGAATGGCAACAGGAGGAATCTGGCTGTGACTGCTGTGCTCCTATCTGGATTGGCAGCCAGGGATCCTGAGTGGCAGAATCAGGGATTTATTGGAATGTGGGCATCTGAAGCAGGAAAGGGCACTACTCCCCAGAAGGAAGTGACACCTTTCTCCAGAGCACACTCAGGGAAACTGGGCACATCAAAGGGAACCAGAGAGCTTGGCGAGCTTAGAGAGCTTTTCTCCACCACCCCAGCAGAGCCGGAGCATTCCTGAGCTCCACACAGTGCAGATCTCCCCTTATTTTAGCCTCTCCTCAGAGACAAACCAGCTAATTCAATCTGCAAGTCCGACATTGGGCAGAGAAATTTTTACCCAGATTACGCAAGAATTCAATTGAATTTCTGTTGAAGATTATTCCTAGAGTAAATGCAATTATCTAGACATGTAACAGGAATTCAGGATGAGATGTAGAAAATGGTTGAGTGATAGTCCTGGATGTTTCTCAGCGGTACACATATGACAAAAATGTCTAATCTAGTGACTAAGGAGCAATGTCTTCCCAAAGTGAGAGCTGGCACTAAGAATTTTCAAGCCATGGAAAACAGGGGGAAATGGACAAAAATACACAATGAGCAGACTGACAGCAATTTGTGAAAAAGCCAAATTACTATGAGTTCTATTTTATTTTTGTTCTGCTGCCCTACAAGTCAGATAAATTAGTTGACAGGCATGGGAAAGCCATTTTTTGCTGGTCTGTGTGCATGTGTGGGTATTGCTGTGCACATACTAATGTACAAAACTTGCCCAGAATCAGTTTCTTCTCTGAATCAGCAACCCACAAGGCTCAGGGCTAAGTGCAATTTCTATTAAAGAAAAGGATAATTACAGTTCATTAGTAGATTAGGCACTCAGTTCTCTTTAGAGAACACCCTTCAGAGCACTGCCTTTGCTTGCTCTTGAAGCAAGATGAAATCGGGTTTTAAAGAAATAATCAAAAAGTGCTGTATAACTCTAAATGCCAGTAAGAAGAAAAACACTTTAAAGCCTAAAGAAATCCTCTTGTTCTTTATACTTTGTGGGTAAAGTCTTGGACTTACAGAAGCCAAGGCAAGACTCCCACTCATTTTAGCAGGGCCAACATTTCAGCATGCTTTGTGAATTCTCAGTGTGTATAATGTGATCCCTTCTAAAGAGATTTATAGCAAGCAGGAAGAAGCTGCAACTCCATAAAATGTTGGTGTGTACACATGAAGTGAATTAGTAGACACAGCAGATTTTGACACTTAAACTCGGGTTTGCAAATGGAGCCCTTTATCAGCTTGAGCAAATGCAGTGTAGTAAATCCAGATAATTCCTGAGCCTGTGGTTTCTGCCCTTTGCCTGCCAAGAGCCTGACTGCAACCAGTGAGGAATTAAAACCACAGCCCTGTAATGCATCCCAGGATATTCCATTCCTGCTGTGCTACCTCCATGGAAAGCAAAGGTAGATGTTAAACCTGGAACTTTTCTGTAGGGAACTCAATTGATTTTCCATACAGAAAAATACCCCCTATACATTGAAATGCATGAGAATCACACACCTGCGTACAAAGCAGAGTTTTAAAATATCCTGCCATGAATTTTACATGATGAGGAAACATGATTGAAGAAGTCTAAAAAAGTCAAACTGTGACTTTTTAAACAAACAGCCCAGCTTTAAATTAATGTATCTGAGATTCCTCTGGTAATAAGAGATAGAGATCATGTTGACTGTGCTACACAGATGGACTCAAAATTAATCTTGAAAAAAATCTTTAAGCAACCTAAATTCCCTCCTTCCCCACTGTGGGCTCAGAGCTGGCTGGGGCAGCAGGTTAAATATCCCAGCTGATAATAAAGGTATTAATCTGAAGTGCTGCCTGTGCATTTACTCAATGCTCATAAACTGTCAGGCTGCAAAAGCAAAATGTTTTATTTAATTCCAAAGCAGACTTGCATAACCTTAACTCTCCATGGTGGAGGAAGGGAAACAGGATGTGTGTAAACCAGGCTGTCTGACATCCAAAGGCAGAACAGTCTCAGCCTCAGGCTTTGCCACGGCTCTTGTGCTTGGGGCTGCAATTAAACTTTTCAACTTCAAAAAAGAAATGTTTTTTAAAACAAGGATAATCCTCCAAATGGTCCTGACACGAGCTGGAATATTTACTTTGCTTATTTCTGGAATATTTCTGGACTTTTTAAAACCGGATTCAAAGTGCTGGGAGAAATTTGCCACCTCCAACGTTCAGGCCAAGGCAGCGTGGGGAGTGTCCCAGTGACAAGCAGAGGGACAGGATGGAATCAGTCAGGGGAAAGATTTATTTTCTAAGATCTCAGAGCTATTGGAACAGAATTCCTAACACTTTAACAATCTAGGTCATGCATTATGTACACCACACTCCCTTGCATGTTTTACAGAGGATTAAAATGAGCAGTAGATGTTACAAGCTGCTGACATGAACAGGATGTGCTGCAGATGGCTAAAAAGCACCAGGAGGAGCTTGGTTCTGATTGACCAGGTCTATCTTCCCTTTTTTCTAAGCACAGTGGAATACTTGGGGAGTTGAGGAAAGCTTTCAGTCTAATCAACACTTCGACCTTGATTAATCAATCGTTAAATGAATGAAACTGTGAGAGCGAGAGGAAAAGCTTTTAGTGTGGAGGGAAGGACTGTCCCAACACCCAGCACAGGGAAGTTTCTGGGATGAGGCAGCAGGGCAGCTGTACATCCACACCTGGAGGCTCTCCACGAGCTCTCCTTGCCTCTCCACAGGTGTGAGGGGTAGGCATAAACAGAACAGGGGTGGGAAAATGTGCTCCTTCCCCAGAAACCATCTCTGCTTCCAGGGATCACAGGGGTAGACAGTATAGGACACAAGTTAAATCACAAAGCACGGGTTTTCTTTGAAGTTTGCTCTAACTGCTTGCTTCCCCAATAAATCCTTCCATACTTTTATTCCCAGGATACTTCAATAATTTTCTCTTGTTGAACTATTTCAGTTCAATCTGAGTTTAGAGCAACAACTTCTCTTTTGTACTCCACTCCCAGTTCTTGCCCTGCCCCATGACCAGAAGCAAAGTGTGATATTGAGCACCCAGGGTGCTCTTTTGGATAGTTTTTATTCCTTGTTCACATGAAAGTGAAGGACAAACCCTTTCTCTGAGGGAGCCTGACCTGCCTTGGGTTGTGTGTTCACCTTGGTGCAAGCAGGACACTTGCCCTCGTCAATTCATACACCAAGAAAAGCTGGTTGCAAAAACAGTTTAAACTTTTCAAAGTAATGTTTTTCCCTGCTTCTGCCAGGCAGGAGAAAAATTATGTTCCCCTTTATATGATAATTTTAAAAGAAGCTGGTTCAAAGCAAACAGCAAAATGATCTTGGGGGCCTTCCTGACTCTATCACAGAATGCTGTGTGTAGCCACCTGAAAGAGCTGCAATTTGTAAGAAACAACAAGCGGCCTAAAGAATGAAACCCTCCACCTGACAAATCATTTCAGCTTTCCTTGGTCTTCCTCTGCCCTTCACTGCCTTGTCACATACTTATCTCACAAATTCTCTGGAGGAAGGAGCATTTTTTTACCCCTTTTGCAGCATCCCCAGCGCAAATATGTTCCAGCTAAGGCTGGTGGGTGTTGTCATCATGGAAATAATTGCAAGGATCAGATTTACAGTGGAGCCTCCATAGCTCTTCTTGAGGTTACACAGCAATGTTTTCCTTAGCTCTGCAGCCTGATGTGCAAACCACACTTATTCTGGGGAGTTTCTGACAGAAACTTGGCTTTTCGCAAGCACTTAAGCCCATGAGTTGTTGCTATTCCACTGGATTGAAATTGCTTTCTTGAGCAGGGAGGGGATGAAGCCCACACGTGCATGTTCTGCTGTAGGTGCTTTTTAAAGCCCCCTTCCCTGGGAGATGTGTTGCCTGTCTTACCCCTCTGCAGACCCAAATTTCGTGTGTTTTTGAGCCAGAGTGTTTCCCCCAGGTGACACAGCTCCTCTGCAGCCTGCAGTGGGCTCCCAGCCACAGCACCAGTGCCCATGGGGAGGAAGTTCATTGCATCCAGAATGAAGCAAACTTCCTACCCTGGGCCTTGAATTACTGGAACTGCAAACAATTTGCATTATTCATGGCAAACGGCCTTTCCTCCAGATCCCTTCTGCCAGCAGCTGTGGTGAAGCATCAACTGCACAGGCTGCACTCCTTGCTGGGATTGTTACTAATATGCATCACAATGAGAAAGCTGCTCCCTCTTCCTCTTGAGCAGAGAGGATTTAAACATCTCCCTTCCAGAGAAAACAGGTGATTCATCTCTCTTGCTGGGAGGAAAGACTGACATATGTTGAACATATTGTACCCTGCCTTGTGAAGTTATAAAGCTTCCTCTGTAGGCAAGGATCACTCAGAGGAAAACGCCTTCCTTTGCTCTCCTTCCCTCCAGTGGAGGGACCATTTGATCCTTCCCAGGCTGTAAACAAAACTGCCTGTGTGCAGTTGGGAAGGGCTGCTCCAAGATGGGACATGTGCAGCTGAAAACAACCACAGAGAGAATGGCTGGGGCCTGGCTAAATTTGATTAAAGTCATTCCTTCACTTAGGCTGGGAACCCAGACAATCTAAAAATACTTTGGTCCTTCTCTCTGACTCTGATTTTAGGGCTGTGCTCTGCGTTGCTTTCTGTTTGGTGACAGAAGGGGTTGTTGGGGTTTTTTAAAGGTATGTTCTAATCTACAACCATTTGTCTGTTGAAAAAATGCAGGTGCCTGCTTTCTGGTGGGGTTTTTTTGGACGGCAGGCAAGTTGAAGTAAAAATTCTTACTCTGCTTTTTTTCCCAGCATGTGACACAAGCCTGATGCCATCAGCTCAGCTTCTGCAGAAAGGTCCCAAAAGTGTTAATACCCCAATTTTCTCTTTGAGCAGAAGGACTGGGTTAACAAAAAGAACTCTGCTTTCCACCAGACTGACATCTGTGAATGTGCAACGCTGCCATCTCCGAGGGCTGCTCTGCTCTGCTCTTTCTGGCTAATTTTGAATTAAGGTAAGAGGAATTCTCTAACTCGCTGAGACTCTTAGAAGTCCCTCTCTCTAGAGCTCAGTCCTGCATCCCTGTGAGTTCTGTCCAATTCTCTGTGCCCTTGGGTGTACAGGAGATCACGAAATGCAGAGATACACCTTGACTTGTCCAGGGCTGCACATTAGGTCACAATTACAGCTTGGAGACAGGCCCAGGCTCTGCACGAACTGAAATCAATCAATCACTGCCAGTGACAGCTCGACAAAAGGGTCAGGGGAAAGATTTCAAGTTATTTTCCACAGTAGTGACTGCCCAAGTACTGGAATCTGGCTGAGATCCTGACTGGTTAATCACTGCCAGGGAGGCTTTAACCTTTAGGTATCAGAAGTGGCCACCCACAACTGAAATGAGGCTTGAATTTATGGTCATGCTACAATGGACAGCTTTTGGCACTTTTCCCCACCATTTTTATGTGCTACTGCCCTGTTGAAATCATGCTACGTAAAAACTGTCAAAAGACTTGCAGAAAATGGACAGGAAAAGGAGAAACAATTGTATTTCAGAAGTATAAATACCTTAAGAAAAGAAATCAGAAGACTCCAATAACAGCTGAAACTTTCAGTCAAAAGTATTTTATAACATAAATACCTCCTCCTCAAAAGTCAGAACACTTAAAGCAGGTGACTATTTTTTTCCCAAGCAATAAAATCACAGAAAAATATAGTTCTAAGTTAAGTTAAATCTAGTCACAGCTTCAGGTCAAAATATCGTACATTGCTTCAGTGGGGGAAAAAAAAAAAAAGCATTCAGAGAACTTGAAATGTTTCAGCTTCTATTTTCACACTGGCATTTTCAGCTCCTCATTTCACAATGACATTTTCATTTCAAATTGACCTTAAAACAGGTTTTCAAAAAATGAGAATGAAATATTTGGATCATCCTCAGGCAATTCCCTCCTTTTTCCTTCCTTTCTTTCCTTCTAAGGAACCAAATCAAACCCCCAAAACATGACTCCTTTTTAAAGGAGAAAGAAATCTTCTAAGAACTGAGAATATTTTGTGTACCAGGCACCTCATATTTTCCTCCTGAATTACAGAAGTGACTGGTGTAGCCACAGATCCCTTCAGACTGTGGACAGGTCCAGTAAATGCCAAACTCATCCTCTCCAGAATCCTTGCAGCAAATGCCAAGCCTGCCCTTATTAATATTCTGTGGAGATTTGGGGATCAACAGTAGCATGCATAATAGCATTTAATGACAGCAGGGCTTATTATCAGCATGATTTGGCCTCATCTGGCCTCTATTGGCAAAATAATGTGCATAATAAGGTATGTTAATGTTGGGCTCTTGGGCAGGTCTTGCAAGATGAGCCGGTGCAGCTGGCAGGACAAAATGGGAGCAGCTGGAAGGGCAAGATGTGGGTCCTATATATTAAAACATTTGACATTTGGTGTCTGAGGGGAACACTGTTTAGAGCTAATAAATAACTCACCGATGATGACAACCTGTAATGGCAGCTTTTATTATGGTCTGGTTAATCCTCAGATTCAGCTTTGTCCTATCGGGCCATCTGCTGCCCGTTTATTTTGGAGTGTTTTCCCTCTTGCTTCGTTAAGTGCCGTGCACTGGGGAAGTTGTGGCCACGCCAATGTGGAGTTCGTGTCTGGGAGTCACCCCTGGCACTGGGAGGGGCAGGAGCAGCAGGGCTCGGAGGGAAAAGGCAGGAATGAGTGCATGGAGGAAGTGATGCCTTAAGTTTTAAGTTTTTTTTTGTTCTGCTTTAGTGTGCAGCTCTCAGCTCCATATTCAGTGTCACTGAGCTCTCCTCACAGGGCAGTCAGACACAACAATTCTCTCCAGCCCAACATTCCAGGACAATCCTTCCCAACCTCAGCAAACCCAAAAGCACCAACAACGTCAAAAAGAGGAGGGCGAGCAAGGAGGATGGAACTCCATCATTCCCAGTGATCCATTGGCCAGTTCAGCCCAAGGTGCAAATGGAGCAGAACTTCTCCAAGTGTGGAACCCCGTGCCCAGGCCCCTTTTCTGTGCCCATCTCGAGGCCCATCCTGGCAGGGCTGCAGCCGGGCTCTGGCATTGCCAGGCTGTGCCCTTGGAAGGCCTTGCAATAAATCCCTGCTTTATTCCTCTCATTCTGTCTGGTCTCTGTTCCAGGTCAAACTGATCAGGTATCAGAAGCAGGGATTTTACCATGGATTCTGAGTTGCTTTCTTCATAAAGCTGCCCAATTCATAGAAAAAGTGCACACACACAGGAGCCTAAAAAGGAAAAAAAACAATGAAGAGAGAGTTTAGGTCCTTTTAAATCAGCAGTTTGCAGAAAAAACTGTCCATCTCACTGGAAAGGGCCACACCACAGATGCCCCACCAGGATTTGAGGTGCAGCCATCCTGGGAAATCAGCACCTAGCACGTCAGATGTACTCTAAAAACAAATGCTTGAGACCAAAAAAAGGAGGATTTCTAACACTGCAGACACTTCAAAAATATTCCTTAGCTTCCCTTAGGGAAGAAATTAAAAACTTCCAAATGAATGGTTCAGCCTTCATCTGTGTGGGTTCCCTTTTGTTGTCTCATGAGTAAGATCCCAAGGAAGAAGTGGGTGCCCTTTTCAGAGAGTTTTTCATGTACCAGCCTATTTTTCCACCTGTTAATTGATTTCCATCCCATCACTCACACGGTGATGTTCCAGCACCATCACAGGAGTCTTCTCTGAATATTAAATGCAATTCATGAAAGCAGCTCTCTCTACTGATCGTGCACTTAATCATAGTTAATAATACCTAAATATAATGGAGCAGGCACTGCACTAGGGCAGCAAACAAATCATTCCTGTGCTCTCCCACTCCACTTGGAGCACACTAATGGCTCTCCTGGGGAGCCTGGCTCGCAGGCAGTCTGGATCTGATTCAGCATGCAAGGAAAAGGCAGGTGGAAACAGTCTGGTTGTCCCTCTTTGGCTTTGTCCTGTCTCCAGCCCGGTCATCCAGGGCTTCCCCAGCCACAGGGAGAGCTCCCAGACTGAGTATGGAGTGGGAGAGAAGGTGTCAAGGGTCTGGCAATAACCTATTTCACTAACCTATAATAATTTATAACCTAAATAACCTGTTTAGGTTAGAAATAACCTAAATTCCTAGGCAGGAAGGACCTCAGGAAAATCTCCTTTTCCATGTGCAAGAGGAGTTCTCTGTCTCCCATCTCTGACCTGGCTCAGGGAGATCCCAGGAGCAAGAAGGCCACTGTGGTGTTCACTCAGGGACACTCCCAGGGACAGTGGGCAGCTCCCCAAATACTTTTTCCTTCAAGTAAGCTTTTGCAAACCAGGCATGAGGGTCGTTGGTGCCCAAAGGTGGCTTAAATTCAATGGAAATTGCAAGGCCCTCAGCCAGCAGTTGCTGAGAAACCCCCTTAAAAATGCGTCAGCCCACGGATCAAAGATATTTCTGCCTCTTTATAAAGTGCTGATAAATCATGTGACAAACACGAAAAGAAATCCAGGACACTGAAAGTTTTTCCACACTACTCATGGCATGATCATTACAGAAGCATCAGAAGAACAAAGCCTCATAGCAGATAGTCTTGCCTTTTTTTTTTTTTTTCACTAGATGAGCCACAGATGTCCTTTACAGACCAAGTTATAAAATACATGTAAACATTTGTCACTGTGTGGGTTTTTTTTTAATGTCTCACTCCTTTCAGTGGGACTTTGATTGGACTCCTTAGGAAAAGCAAGGAGAAAACCTTAATTAAAATTTTGCTGCTCCCTGGACATCTGTTCTAGAGTGTTACATAAAATATTACACATGGTTATAAATATACAATTCATCTTTTTATTTTAAACACATTAGTAATTGGGGTTTGTGGGGCCACGGGGGTTTATTAGGCACAGGATTGCAGCACTAAAGGCACACACAGGCATGCACAGGGATGGGGACATGGATGTGGGCACGGATGGGATCCTGGGATGCCCACAAAGCCCTGGGAAAGCTTTTTGCCAGCTCCCACATGAGCAGTGTGTGCTTTGCTGCTGGGGTTCCATCACACTCAGCACTGCGAGCATGACTCAGATGTCCTGTCAGTGAAGGGTATTTGGGGACACTGATAACCCACAGCAGTTTTGGTCTTTTCTGGAGCTCTATAAATGGCTGTCTGCTCCAAGGCATGCAATTCCATGGAAAGCAGCTTCTCTGGCTGTTTGTTACCTCTGCCAGTCAAAACCAGCAGTGCAGAACTTTGCAGTCAGTGCTCCCATGCTGAGAAACAGTGCCAAGAAGGCTGTGAAGGCTCATCATTCCTTTATTCACCTGTTCTGGCTGACCCAACAGGTGCGATTATGTCTTTCCCAGAAAAATGTTGAAAGAAATTGCAATGAGTTTAAAGGCACATTATAAAAACTTGCCTAATAACGTGGTTGCCAACACAGCCCTGAACCATTTCTGGACTCAGTGTCAGACTTCCTGAAGCTTCTCCATGAGCAGCTGCCTCGGGAATGCTGCTCCCTCTCCAGGTCCTGCTCCCGAGGGGCAGCAGGGAGACAGAGTGAGGACAGCTCCTCTTTCCGCAAGCCTGAGCACTGCAGCCCCAAAGCTGCAGGTGATGAATAGAGCAGAACTGTGCAGGCAGAAAAGAAATCTCAGTTTTTCTTCCAGTGTCACATCAGAGTACCCGGAACAAGGGGAGCAAGTCAAGTACTACAGGGATATGTCAGATCGGCTGCTTGTTCAGTTTGGGACTTCCCCTGAACTCCCATTCCCCTTCATTTTCATTCTTTTCCCCTTCTGCACCATCTTCAGAGCTGTCTGTCACTTTGGCCTCTCCCAGCCTGTGGAGATCAGCTCTCCAGCTCCACATGGAAGCAGCCTGATGTTGCTGACTCACTGGATAAGGAACATTTTGTCTGAAACAAGCAGCTTCAGTGAGCTTATTGTCCACTCCAGTGCACAGGACACAGGGAAGAACCCTGGTCAGATTCCCAGCATTTCCCTGGAGCTGCTGTCCCTGTGGACTTGTCCCCTCCCCACAAATGCACTTTAAGGAAATTCAGGGTGGTTTGTAAAGATTCCCAGTCCTGCAAGAGGGGTTTCCAATAATTCCTTATAGTTAAATCACAGAATCCCAGAATGGTTTGGGTTGGAAGGGACCTTAAAGTTCATCTCATCCCACTTCTGTGGATGCTCAAACACTTGGCTTCAATTTCTGGACAGGGCTAGCCCAGCACTGCAATGCTTAGGGACAGGGCATGGATTTGGGGAGAAAACATAGAGTTTGATTGGAGGAAGAGCTTTAATGTTCAAATGGATGATGAGACAGAGAGACAGGAGGAAGGAGAGCTGTGCCAGCTGGCATCACTGGAGTCACTGCCACTGTGTCACCGGGACCCTCTTTGGGACCACCAGGCTCGGGTTTGGAGATGGACTGCCACCCTCCTGGGGCTGGTGCCACCAAAACCCAGCCAGGGCACCACAGGGATGTGAATTCCCACTGCCCCAAAGCAGAGGGAAGCAGCCACTGGCCAACAGGAATTGTCACAGGCAGAATCCTGGCAGCGGGAAGGGCGGAGAGGATTCTTTCCCCCGGGGGAGGACACGCCTGGATTCATGCAGAAGTGGACTTGGCAAGCCTGACCTACATTTGGGATGGCTCTGGTGCAGCAGACTGGAAACTCGGTGGCAGCTCCAGATTAAAGAAAAAAAAAACCAGAAAAAAAAATAAAGTGGGGCAGGCTTTTGTTGGATTACGGAAATGATTAGCATGAAAGGCGATTCTGTGTCTCATTTAATTGCATTAATTGAATGTTCCCCCCTCATGTTTTGTGTTCAGTGTGCTGCTGGATATTGTGTGGAAAACAGCCACCAAGAGTTGAATGTTTAGCCTAGCAGGGGGACAAAGGTTGAGATTTATTTTTGCTCTGAGAACATAAGAATATATCTGGAATGAGCCCATACATTGGATGCTCCCAATAAAACTAGAAGCAACTAAAGAGTGCAAAATGCCAATATTTGCGTTTCCACTGTTAGGTTCCAAAGTTAATTCCCAGATACTGAAGTACAAGATGAAGGCAAACTGCTCCTTCTTTGGACACAGCCAGCTCCCCTCGGTGGTTTGCAACACCTCGGGCTTTAAATAAAGGAGGAGGGATGGACACAGACATCAAGGAGCATCTTGGAAAGGAAAAAAATTCAGGAAAGCTTCAAGTGCTGGGCAGCCTGAAGTCTGCGATCTCAAGAAGCAGCCGGCTGTTCTCGGGGGAAGTTGTCTCTTTTGAAAAGCAGTGATGTTTTCTGCTCCTTCCTCCCCCCAGTCCTTCCCAGAGAAAAGCGGTGCTGAGTGGAGGTGGGGACCACTCGCTGCTCCAACACAAAGATTTCAAAAGGACGGGATGCTGACATCCTGAAGGGAAAAACAAAACCCGTGGGACGTTTCCTCCTCACCATTGAAAAGGTATTTGGGACTCAGAGAGCCTCTTGTGTCTCCCTTTGTCAGCAGCTGAAGAGGGGCCGGGGCTCAGCCCTGCTGGGGAAGGCAGTAATTGCTTTTCCAGCTGGATTGCCCGGCAGCATCCCCTGCTCTTCCCAGACACCCTGAGAACGAGGAGACTTTATGGAGCCCTTTGTGGCTCCTTTGTTTGCACGAGAGAAGGGCCAGGACATGGACGCGGCCCTGGCAGGTCTCCGACAGAAACACGGGAGGAATTCCAGGTGCCCTGGCAGGGACATTCCCCTTTAGACACTTCCGTGGATGCTCAAACACTCGGCTTCAGTTTCTGGCCAGGGCTCACCCAGCACTGCAATGCTTAGGGCCAGGGCATGGATTTGGGGAGAAAACACAGCGTTTGACTGGAGGAAGAGTTTTAATGTTCAAATGGATGGTGAGACAGAGGGACAGGAGGAAGGAGAGGTGTGCTGGGGCAGAAGAGGAGGATGGTTCTCTCCAGGGGTTTCCTCTGCTGCTGGGCCTGGCAGGGAGGACACACACAGAGCTTTCCCCCATTTCCACTCCCTAAGAGAAGTTCTGCTGCGAGGGCTGCTGAGGGTTGTCTCCAAAAAGAAATGGAATATTTTTCCTTCTGGTGAACCACAAGAGAATGTCACTACATCCTGCTTCTTATGGCTTATAAATAGAAGGAGGGAAGGAATGACTGGTTAACTGTTTGACCTCAGTTTGGGAGGAAGAAACCTCCCAAGAGACCTCAGGAACTCACCCCATTAAGCACTCAGGAAAATGGCCCAGGTCTGGCACCTTAATTGTATGCTAATGACATCCAACCAGAAAGAAAAGATTCAGATTTTCTGAAGGAAAAATACCTGACTGAAAAGGGTTGTGCATGCTCACAGGCACGTTCTGACAGCTATTCCCTCTTTCTTTTTGTCTTTTGTTTTTTAGCATTTAAGAAACAAAACAAAACAAAAAAAAGCAGACTGAAGAACCAGGTGAACCTTTGACATTTGTGTTTGACTTTCAGCCCGTGAGCACGAACTGAAAACGAAACAAATCCTGCTGCAGAGAGGTTTGTCAAATGTACAGACTTTCAATGACCCTTCTGTTCATAATGTTTTTCTGATTCACTTTTAGCTAAGATTACAAATGGTCTTCACCCATCACCTTCTGGTGAACTTGTCTGCAAAATACTTATTTTCCTAAAAATTTATTTGCTCCACCTCAATTAAAACAAAAAAAGAAATCAGCTAATATAAATACGTAGCAAGTTTAATGAAAGTATCCCCAGAATGCAATCCAAGTATCTGTTACAATTTTTTCTTACTTACTGGTTTGTTTGAATGGTTATTTCCCGAGGACTTTGCATTACACCTGGATGCTTCCAGAGCCCTCTGCTCATAGAAGATGATGAGGACAGTTTTACTAACTCATATCTGCGTCCATTCCTGCATGGTGCATTTTTTGGCAATGAAGTCATACCAGAGAAACCCAACCAAAACCAGCCCAAGAACGGCTCTCAGAGGTGCCTCACTTTTGGATTAGCATTTTGAATTTGAATGAAACCTCGTCAGCAGATTCAGTATCTCCTGCCCTGTGTGGTGGCAGACACTTCCTTAGCTGCCTGCCCAAGATGTAAAAAAACCTCAGGGAGACAGTGTGATTTTCCTGGCATTTAAACGATCCGGGGTTTCTGTTTTCTGAGCTCTCTGGATTAGATAACAACCCTGTCTCAGACTTGTCACTGCTGCTCCCTCTGCTTTGGACAGCACTGCTCAGTGTCCTGGCAGGGTGATGTGTTTCTGTGTTTCCTGACCAAATTTACACCTAGCACGTTGTTTAATAAACATTTAAAATTGTATTTCCTCCTGCCAGCGTTGAAATGGATCTGCCTCATCTGAAGGACAGACCCACACAGCCTTGAATTACCTGGGGCCCCGTGGACCAGATCCTTGCTGATCCCAAGGCTTTTCCTCTCAGCTTGAGGGAAGCTTTTGTTGTTAGAAGCAACCTGGCTGGCCAGAGTTGTGTCAAGGAAAAGTGCCCTGAAGGGAATGTGGTCCCAACACCTTCTGGTGGGTTATTTCTAAATAAAACCTCTGGGGCTCACAGGCACTGCATTCTGAACTCCAGAGCAGGAGAGGGGTTTGCCAGGGCTGTCTCTGAGCCCCGGGGCTGCGTTCGTACCTGAAAGCAATGAGGGTTTGTCTTCACAGACAAGCTGTGGGCCTGCTGTAGAGAAGACCAACACTGAGAGAGATAAGAAACAGTGGGAAGGATTCCACTGATTGATGGATGGAATGAAAGAGATCCGTCTTTACAGATGAACTGTAAGTCCACTGATAAATGAAATTGTATATTGAGAGATGAAAGAAACAATGGGAAGAACCATGAATTCCAGGAATTAAAAGAAGAAAAAGCAGGGGGGTTATACATTAGAAGGGAATGGTAGGTATCAGGCGTTCTGGGAAGTCTGTGTCTCTCAAATACCTCAGCCAAGGGGGAAAGAGAGAGGGAAAATGCAGCCAGGAAATTGGGATAAAAAGGAGGCTGCGTCCTCCAAAAATTTGAGAGATCCCAGGGGAAATGCCCCATGGCCTCTCCCTTTATTCGAATTAAGTTACAGGACTCCTCTGTCTCCTTTTTGGACATATTTTCCTAACACACCCCACCAAAGGGGTTCAGGAGTGAGCAGCCTGGAATTTCACAGCAGCCAGTGAAAGGGGACGGGCACAGCTAAGCCGAGCCCTCTGCATGCCTGGGGCTGGCTGGGAGATGCTCTAAGGAAAGGCTCCTGAAAGCAGCAGCCGGGAGGAGTTTTGTGTGTTTGCAAATTGCCTCCAAGCCTTGTTAATCCCTGCTCAAATACGGAGCTTTGTAAGCTGATCCCTCCTTGCTCAGCAGCCCCGCTGGGCTGGTGTAAAGCATAGCTCTGCTTAGGCAAGGCTTAAAGAGCAGGCAGCAAAACCCAGAGAAACAGCGCCTTTCAAGGGTTCACCCGAAACCCGGCATTCCCCTGGGGATGTGCGCTGCTCCCCTCTGGAGAAACTGGTGCTTTGAAACAGAATGGCAGGAAAACAATGGCAGTGCGAGCGAGGCCGAGCCCGCTGCTGCTCAGG
Organism: Picathartes gymnocephalus; assembly: GCA_013390045.1. NCBI lineage: Eukaryota > Metazoa > Chordata > Aves > Passeriformes > Picathartidae > Picathartes > Picathartes gymnocephalus. The sequence goes on from WEKY01051260.1 coordinate 94,171, forward strand.
CAGGAATCACTGCGTGAAGCCGCCCCGTCCCAGGCTGGTTTTAAATAGCTCCTCAGTGGGAAGGCGTTTTGGTTCTCTCGGGGGCTGGCGGAGATTCACCAGCAGCGTTCATTAGGGGGTGCAGTTTGCCATTCAGCATTCAGGCTGCGGGCCCCGGCTCCGGAGGATCACAGTTCCCCTGAAAACTCAATTAGGGGCTGTTTATAAAAGCTTTAAATAGGCGAGTTTTCGTGTTTCCGACCTCACTCCGTGAAGATAAGCGACATGGTTTCAGTTTTCTGTCAAATCGTGACAATTTGCTTCTCAGTACGGCTTAAATGAATTCTTCCTACATTCTATTACTTCTACAACATGTATCAGAAACAAGAGACAGATGTGGGCTCCCATGCACTCCCAAGATCAGAAAAAATCTGTCTTTTTCGGAGTTCTGGGTTTTTCGTAGGAAGCATCCCGGTAATAACAGCACATCATCCCCCAGGAACCTCGGGATGAGAGTCCTGCAGGCTCCTTTGCGGCTCCATCTCAACAACTTTGACTCCAAACAGATTTCATTCCACAAACCTCCTGCCTCGAAGTGGCAAAGAGGAGCTGTTGTGGCAGCCTCCAGCCAGCCTGGAAATCCATCCCGAGGGGCAAAGTGCAAAGCAAAAAAACCGCATCATTACGTGGTGAAACCCCAAAGTCCTGAGCGAGCAGAGTGAGCTGGAAAATCCACATTAGCACCTCCGAACAGCAGTGAAATAAATCCCTTGTGGAGATGTGCCCTCTCCCGGCCTCCCCGGGAAGGCCTGCAGGGACGCAGGTGCAAAAAAATCTGCACCGAAAATTATTTTGGAGATGTTTCAGTTGACGCAGCTCGACCAACAGAGCAGACCCAGGTGATGGTGCTCAGGAACGTGATGGAATTTTGACACTCTGGCAGCGCTGAAGAGGGAGTTAGAAAAGCAAAACGCGTTTCTGGGGTTTAATTCCTCATCTGAACCTTCTATTTGCCACACCGAGAGACCTGGGAAGTTTTTAGAGTGATAGAACAATTCATTACACTGACAGTACATCCCAACTCTTTCCTCCCTATAAAAAGAACCAAGTGCTCGTTCCCAGTGTAAAATTATCAGTTCTTGCAGATCATATGGACATGGAGCAAAAAAAAATGTCTTCAACATTTAGCTCCTTTTGCTATTTCCACCCTGTTATTTTTTTCACTGAGAATTTTGACTGCTTTTCAGCAACTTTCTCTTTTTAATTGTGGAATATATTTTTGTTGCAAAGTGTAAGAAAAAAGGAACATTTTGGAGGAAAAATCTGAGGTGATCTATAGGGGACAAAATTAATACTTTGGGCATAAAATGAGTTAATCTTCAGGGGAGACAATGAAGATTTTGAGGTAAAAATGAGGTAATCAGAAGTCGACAGGTAGTGAAAATTATGAGGGTAAAATCTGAGGTAACCTGCATGGTAGAGGACACATATTTTGAGGTAAACTGAGGTGATCAGTAGTGGAGAGAAAGGGAAAATTTTGGGGTAAAACTTGAGTTGGTCCAATGAATATCTTGGAGGGAAAAATCTTAGGAAATTTGGAGGGGAGAAAATGAACATTTTGGGGATAAGATAGTTAATTATGGGGTTTCTTGGTTGTTAAATGTACATGAAGGAAAGTGGTTTGAGTTAGAGGGGAATGGGGATCCCTTGGGGTTGGCCTGCTCATGGTTTTGGGGTGCTCTCTGATGTTTTGGAAGAGATTCTGTGGCACAACTCTGATGACAAGCAACACACAGGGCAGTGTTGTCTATTTTTTTTTTAACCTTTCCCATCAGCTGTAAAACTTCTTGCTTTGGGAATAATTTCTGCTCCCAGCACGAGCAGGAGCAAACCCTTGTATTGATTTGCCCCGCAGCAGAGAGAGGTCGTGGGAATTTTGCAGTCATTTCTCACTGACCAGGCTGGCAGAGCAAAAACTAAAATTATTCTTCTCTAAATGAATATTTTTCACTATGAGCTGGGTCGCACTGCCCTCTCATGGCTGGATTATCCATGTACAGCCCACTCCAGCTCATCTTCCTTAATTCTTGCATGAAATTTCCAGTCCGAGTGCTCTGGCCAGCAACTTTTAATTCCAGTCAGCCTGGAATACTCGGAATATTTTCCTTTCTAAGACCCAATTTGCACAAATCCAGAGGAGCTACTTGGCCTGGACAGCTGCTCAGTGGAGCACCAGCCAGGCTGGAAAAATCTCCCTGAGGTCCCTGTTGGAGAGAGGGAGAAATGTCCCTCCTGGCTGGGGTGTCCTTGGTGGGCAGAGAAATCTGATATTGGCAAAATCTGATATTGGTAATGTGGGTTTGTGCTCAGATTCCCCAGGAGAAAGGGGAGCCTTGGCCTCACCTGCACACCTCAGGTGGGTGTGACAGAATTGGGGTGGCCTGACAAGGCATGAACAGATTCCTGGGTTGTGGAATGCCTTGAAACCTTTCTCTGTCAGGTTTTGGAGGGGTTTCTCCTCAAGATTTCAAGCAGTCAGTCATCCCTGCTGTCCCTTATTTTGTTCACAGTAGAATGGAACAGGATTGAATAACTAAACAGTGTGGTCTGGGATGAAAATAGTTCTGATAAATTATAAAATGAGGCAAAGAATGCAGTAAGAAAAAAAGAGCGGAGCGGGCCCAGCGCTGAGCGGGGCTTTGGCAGCCGGTGCTGCCCTCCTGTGGACAGCGCCCGCTACTGCAGAGCCGGGAGCGGAGCGGGCCCAGCGCTGAGCGGGGCTTTGGGCGGGCAGTGCTGCCCTCCTGTGGACAGCGCCCGCTACTGCAGAGCCGGGAGCAGAGAGGGCCAAGTGCCAAACGGGGCTTTGGGCGGGCAGTGCTGCCCTCCTGTGGACAGCGCCCGCTACTGCAGAGTCAGGAGCAGAGAGGGCCGAGTGCCGAGCGGGGCTTTGGGCGGGCAGTGCTGCCCTCCTGTGGACAGCGCCCGCTACTGCAGAGTCAGGAGCGGAGCGGGGTCGAGTGGGGAGCGGGGCTTTGGGCGGGCCGTGCTGCCCTCCTGTGGACAGCGCCCGCTACTGCAGAGTCAGGAGCGGAGCGGGGTCGAGTGGGGAGCGGGGCTTTGGGCGGGCCGTGCTGCCCTCCTGTGGACAGCGCCCGCTACTGCAGAGTCAGGAGCGGAGCGGGGTCGAGTGGGGAGCGGGGCTTTGGGCGGGCCGTGCTGCCCTCCTGTGGACAGCGCCCGCTACTGCAGAGTCAGGAGCGGAGCGGGGTCGAGTGGGGAGCGGGGCTTTGGGCGGGCCGTGCTGCCCTCCTGTGGACAGCGCCCGCTACTGCAGAGCCGGGAGCGGAGCGGGGCTTTGCGCTGAGTGGGGGTTTGGGCGGCCGGTGCTGCCCTCCTGTGGACAGCGCCCGCTACTGCAGAGCCGGGAGCGGAGCAGGCCCAGCGCCGAGCGGGGCTTTGGGCAGGCAGTGCTGCCCTCCTGTGGACAGCGCCCGCTACTGCAGAGCCGGGAGCGGAGCGGGGCTTTGCGCTGAGTGGGGGTTTGGGCGGCCGGTGCTGCCCTCCTGTGGACACTGCCTGCTACTGCAGAGCCGGCGCTGGATGGCACCCACAGACTGCGCTGGGCGGTTCCATGGCAGAGAACGCACCTGAAACCTCCCCACACTCATCGATAGCGTGGCTGTGGGGCAACTTCCAGGGACACAGGGCTCCTCTTTCCTCTCTGCTGGGATTAACGCCCCGGGAAATGACATTTCTGACAGCCTGGGCCTACCCATGTCTGCTGGGAAAGTGTAGAGGGGAAGAGGTGAATGCCATTGTTCCTTGGGGATGATGGAGCTGTGGTGTTTCGGGATCAGGGCTCTCAGTCAGGATCAGGACAGTGACAGGTTTATATCCTATAGAACTGGCTTTTTATAGCTCTCATCCCCCAGCCTCTCCAATGTCACTGTGGGGGTCTTGATGGTGTTCCTTGGATTTTAGCTCATTTTACCTACCTTGAGGTGAGGCTCCAAGTGATACTTTAAAACAGGAGAAGGCGGTGGCTGGACACACTCCTGGCTCATGGTGAGGCAGCCTCAATGCCCAGGTTCCTTTATCCCTCATCCAGGATGGCGTCCCTGGTGTCTCCAAAATGTGAGTTCCCCACTGAGCACCCACAACCTTACTGTGCTGACTGAACTCCAAATATCCCAACCCATGCTGGCTTTGGGATGGGGATAGCCCGGGCACGTTCCCTTCAGCACTGCTTTTCCTGGCACAGCTTCCCATTATTCCTTACTGGCACTTTCAATAAACCACCCCTATGGGGTCTGATCACAGCAGGGTCAGGCCTTCTTCCCCTTTTTAGGGCATTCTTCCAGCCCCAGAGTGCCTCTGGAAAACACAAGTGTTATCTGACCTCTTCCCTGTGCTGTCAGGGCTCAACTTTAGCAGGAACAGATTCTGGGGTTAGGATGATAAAGCACCGAGGCCAGTGCGTGGGTTCTTGGCCATGGGTGCCTCCCTCCATCCCCCCCAAATCCTCCCTCGGCCTCCCCAGGGCTGCAGAGCTGGTGCTGCAGGGTGGGAGCTGGAGAGCAGAGTCCACAAAGCCAGCTGGACCCGCACCAGGCCTCAGGGCTGTTGTTTTAGGGTGATCCTGTTGCTTTAGGGTTCCCATCGCTTGGAAGAACTTCTGCCCAGTCCCAGTACTGGTTCCAAAGCTTTATTGGGGGGAATAAGGGAGGGGGGAGAGGGGGAAGGTCACTGTCCCTAGGGCTGGAGGATGCTTTTCAAGAGTGTTTTCACCTCAGGGCTGAGCCGCTTGGGGAAGAGGATGTCAAAGTAAATGTAGAGGTCTCCCTTGCACTGGGGGTTCTGAAGCAGTGGCATTCCCTCCCCTGGCACCATTTTGTAGTACTTGGGGCTGCTGAGCAAAGGAAGGGGCTGAGAGGAGCTGTGGGATGATCTCAACACGGGAGCCATGATCCCCAGCCCCACCTGCAGAGCCCCACAAGGGTTTCTCAGGTTATTTGCTCCTCTAGGCTCCAGCATGCACCCTCATCCTCCCACATCCAGCCCTCTCCTTGATTCTGCTCCCAGCAACATGGCCCCAACAGGCCCCAGAATCACCCACTGTGGGCATCCTCCTCCTCCTGCAGCCCCAAACCTGCTGGAAAAGGTTTTGGAGCGCCCCAGTGCCAAGGAGGTTCCACCCAAGGGCCTGTTCACCTCTGAGCCCTGTTTTCCCCCAGCACTTACTCCACAATGTCGTTGATGGGGATGTTCAGCAGCCTCCCATCCAGTGTCCACACATCCAGGGTGCATCCAGTCAGCGCCTGCTGGGCATGGAGTGGTACCAGCAGCTGCTGCTGCAGCCCCAGAGCCCAAAGGGGAAGCTCTGTCCCCTCATTCGGCCCTTTACCTTTGCCAGGGGGATGGTGGCAACATAAATGAGGTTGTTGTCGATTCTTTTGAACCTTGGGTGAAGCTTCTCTTGGACAATAAAGGTGATGTCAGCTGGAATGATGTTTGGGCCCTAAAATTGAGGGGTTAAAAAGATCACAGAATCACGGAATGCCAGGATGGTTTGGGTTGGAAGGGACATTAAAATTCATTCAGTTCCACCCCCTGCCATGGGCAGGGACACGTTCCACTAGACCAGGTTGCCACCAAGCCACATCCAACCTGTCCTTGGAAACCTGGAAATCATTTTATACAAGGAAAGCTGACAAAAATTCCTGCTCCAGGTGACCCTGCCTGGCCAGGGGTGTTGGATGAGGTGATCTCCAGAGGTCCCTTCCAAACCTGACTATTCTGTGATGCTGTGCTTACCTGGTCTCCTTCCTTCTCAAAGGTGATCCTGGTGCCCCGTTTCCATCCTGGCTGCACGTCAATTGTTAGGATCTTATCCCTGATGGTGCTTGTTTGCCCATCCTCATTCATCACCTGGGGGTGCCCAAAGAGAGAGGGTCAGGAGTGCTCTGCTCACCACAGGACATGGCAAGGAGGGGTTGTACTCCACATCAAAGTGGCTGTGGGTACAAATAGGACCAGATCATTGAAGCATGGGATCGTTTAGGTTGGAAAAGAGCTTCAAATCAGAGTCCAACTGCTCCCCCAGCACTGCCAAGGCCACCAATAAATCCCATCCCCAAGTGCCACATCCACATAGCTTTAAATCCTCCAGGAAAGGGGATTCATCACTGGCCTGGGCAGTCTATTCCAATGCCTAACCACCCTTCCTGTGAAGAAATTTTCCCAATATCCAAACTAAACCCCTCCTGGCACAACTTGAGGCTGTTTCCTCATGTCCTAGAGCAAGAGAAACTCAGGGCTGGACCCAGGGGACTGGGACAACAAGGGAGGGGGGACACAGGTCACCAAGGAGACACAATGCAGTGTGAAAATGGAAGGATGAGAGCTCAGAACACACTTCTCCACTCATCTCTGAGATCAGCCCTTGCTTCCTACCAGCTCCCACATTGCCTCCTGTGCTGAATTCCCTTTGCCAAGTCGGGGTGGGGGGAGGACATTGGTTTGAAGCTTCTGAGGCAGGGCCATCCCCAAATCCTCAATGTCCCACACCGAGGGCAGAGTCCACCCCAAAATCCACCCCCTACAGCCCCCTACCCTGCGGGAGATCTTAATCTTCTTGGTGCAGCCATGGAACAGGTCCTCGAGGGACACGTAGAGGTCCCTCACGATGGGGGGGTCCCGCCGCAGGGCCCCCCGGCCTCGGGGCCCTCCGAAGGGCAGCAGCACCTCTGAGCCATCCTCAGCAAAGAACTCTGTGGGAGGGAGCAGAGGGACAGCCTCTCCCTCGGGTCAGAGCTGGGGGCGTCCTCCAGGGTCTTTACCTCCCAGCTTCTCCCACCCAGAACCATCTGAAGTGGTTTTGTTTTTCCAGGAGCATTTGTAGCAGCCTCACCTCCCTAATCCCTCTTCTTGATGGGAATTGTCCCAGAAAGAGCAGCTGGGGAAAGCTGACAGCCTGAACATGAACCTCCAGGCCTCTCCCCCAGCCAGGACTAGGGGGAGTCAGGATCTCTCCTCCAAGCACCACAGGGATCTGAGAGTAATTGGGCAGGGAACCATTCCTGCAAAGCTTAATGCTCTGAGCTGGCAGCTGCCAGGGAATCATGGCAGTCACAAACAGAGCCCAGCCACCCCCAAGTCTCTCAGCCCACCTGCAAAGGGGTTGTCCCCTCCAAAGAACTCCCTGAAGACCTTTTCAGGGTTATTGTGGAACACGTATCCGGTGCTCCAAGGGTTGTCGCTCGCAAACTCCAAGGGGATGCCACCTTTGAGCCCCTCTTCCCCAAACTTGTCGTAGATGCCTTTCTTCATGGCTTAGGGAACAAGGAAAGGTTGGGAATTGAGGGAAAGCCCCAGCCTGAGGTCCAGGTTTTGCTTGGGTGAAGGCTGGAGAAGAGGGTTCCCAGGAACAGCGGGGACGGACATGGGAGTGAGTGCCAGATCCCAGCTGGGCTGTGGGTCACAGAGCTGGTCCTGCCAGGGACCAGGAATTCACACCCCCTTCCAGCCCCTAAATTAATCAGTGGAAGGGGACTTACGGTCGCTGAGCACATCGTAGGCCTCTGCCAGCTGCTGGAACCTCTTCGGCCCCCAGGGCTCCTTGCATTTTAGTGGGTGGTACTTCAGGGCCAACTTCCGATAACTACGGATCACAGGATAGTCTGGGTTTCAGGGGGACTTCAGAGCACTCCTAATTCCCACCCCCTGCCACTATCCCAGGCTGGAGAGGGCTTGGAGCAAATTCCCGGGATTCCAGGGGTAGCCACAGCTTCTCTGGCCAGCCTGTGCCAGGGCTTCACTATCCTCACAGAGAAAAATACTTTCCCACTATCCCATCTATCCCTGCCCTCTGGCAGTGGGAAGCCATTCCCTGTGTCCTGTCCCTCCATGCCTTGTCTCAAATCCCTCTCCAGCTCTCCTGAAGGCCTTTTAGGCCCCGGAAGGGGCTCTGAGCTCGCCCTGGGTCCTTCTCCAGGTGAACACCCCCAGCTCTCCCAGCCTGGCTCCAGAGCAGAGGGGCTCCAGCCCTGGGAGCAGCTCTGTGGCCCCTCCAGACCCACTGAAGGAGACAGGAGACATCCCATTCCCACATCCAGGCCGGGCTGCCCCGCACAGCGCCAACCAAGCCCCTTTTCCCCACTCCCAGTCCCCCACTGCGGGACAAGGCCAAGGACAGCCACTCACGGGGCCGCCGCACTCCCACCGCCACCCCCCGGGTCCCCCAGCTGCCTCCTGGCCCAGGGGGTCTCTCTGATGCCCGGGGTCCCTCACGCCTTCTTGATGTCGTCGGCGGTGGCCCCGCGGTCCAGCTCCAACACAGCGTAGTAGTCCAAGCCCATGGCGTCCCGTTGCTATGGTGACATGACTTCCGGTCCGCGCAGCGCTAGGCATCAAGGGAAACGTAGTTTTCCCGCTCACTTCCGCACTCTGCCGGGCCCCCTCAATCCTCTCCCCCCATCTCTTTTTTTCTTAAAAATCCCCAAGTCTTCATGTAAAAACATGAGTTAACACAGGTGTTATCAAAGCACCGGCTTTATTTCACACCATACTGTGACAGTCACTTTCACTTCACCCCCCTCTCCCCCTTTATTTATTTCCCCCCACTACAAAGAGCATTTTTTCAGCACTGGAAATAAAACCACAACATCATTGCAACACAAATCCTCTCTAAATTAAAAATTGATCCCAGTTGTGTAGTAGGAAAAAATGTGACCTGTTACCAAAACAACGTGTATGGAACCTGATCATCACAACAGCCTCAAATTTGTACACATACATCCCAGGAAAATCACCTTGGAAGAGCCTTTCCAACACATTTCTTCTTTATTTCGCCCCTTCAAACACTTAAAGGTCAGAAAGTTGGTATCTCCTCACTATCCCATCCCTGCAGCACGTGTAAATTTCCTTCTCCCAAGAAGCCACCTGAAGAAGGAAAAAAAAAAAAAAAAAAAAGCAGTATTTACACAAAATGTTTTCCAAGTGACAGTTCCCAGTGAAATCCTCAGAGATGAGCTTTCCTTTTGAACTTTCACAAAGGGGAGAGGAGGGAATGCCTCCTGGAACACACCAGCAGGTTTTAATGGACAGTTCCAGGTTTCACCAGAGTTTAGGGAGAAGATGTGTCCTCACACAAGGGTTCTTCTATCAGATCCAAAGGCAAAATTAAGTGTGGAAAAGCATTTCTCCTGCTTTGAGTTGTGCAGGTCAAACCTCAGTTCCCCTCAGTGGTCATCTGAGGGGCTGTGTTGGGTAGGAGATCTGGAGAATTGGACTCTGGAGTTGGATCAGGGTAAAAACCCATTTTCAGGGCCCATTTCCAGGCTGAGAGTCCAGGCCACACTCCCTGATCCAAGCAAGCACAGCGGAATGTTTGGAACACACAGCAAGACCCAATTCCTGGCCCCAAATCCCCAGGGAACACAAGGGATGGGTCAGGCAGCACCATTGCTTTTACCCTCAGGATTCTCCCAGCACCCTAAATCCACACTTTTTATAGGAACACAGCTCTGCCAGAACTGCTCCAACTCCACAATTCTCCTCAGCTCCTGCATGACAGAGATAAAGCCTGGGAATTTCACAGAGGATTGGCTTATGCAAAATACTAGGATTAGTCAGGTAGAAAAAAAACCAAAGATAAGCTCAAAAGGCAACTGTGTGAAGGAACCTGCAGAGGTGAAAAACCTGAGGTAAAGGCAGCTGCCTCCTGCCTGGAATCAGCTCTCCCTGCCCACTTTTCTCCTATGGAATGTTCCTTACCTTGTACACGGGGTCGCAGTCGGCCTCGGTGAGATCCAGGACATAATCCAGGTCTTGCTGGACAATGAAGCAGGTGCCATCCCCTGCAAGGCAGGGACAGCAGCCAATTAGTGAAACAAGCTATGCTCTTAATTACAAACAGAAATTCCATCGGGAAAAGGCTCCAGTGGGTGAGAGGTGCCTTGGAGGCCCCGTTTTGGAGGCACATGAGGGATGTGGAGGGTAGAAATCTCAAAGCAAAGGGGCAGTAGGACAATGCCCAAAGAGCACAAAGCTCCTTGACTTGATGATAGGATTTCCAAGGGCACAGAACAGTCCTGGAATTACCTTGGCTGGCAATAAATCCATCTCGGTAGGGGAGCAGGGAAAGAACTGGAGCTCCTGATCTGTGGATCACCTGGATTGGAGCACTAGGAAAAGGAGCAGAAACAAGGGATGAGTACTGTTGTCCAGAGAAGCTGTGGCTGCTGGACAACTGGACAACTCCCTGGATCCCTGGGAGTGTCCAAGGCCAGGCTGGATGGGGCTTGGAGCAACCTGGGATAGTGGAAGGTGTCCCTGTCTGTGGGAAGGGGTGGAACTGGATGAGCTTTAAGGTCCTTTCCAACCCAAATCATTTCATGATTCTTTCCTATGATACTGAGTTAGCAGGGAACACCACCAGTACAACTCCACAGCTCAGTTCCAGTCCTATGAGGAGCTGGGTAAATGTCAGGATTCTACAAAGACACTCAAGTGAAGGAAAGAAATGGGCTCTGTGGAAGGGGGGAATACTGATGTTAAGAAGTCTTCTGCCAAATTTATCCACATGTATGTGTATATAGATTATATAAATATAAAATTATACAAATAATTATATAACATAATACACACAACACACCAACATAAGGCAAGAGGCTCAGGAGCCTGCCATGGGATGCACCCCTTGGAAGTGGCACTGCCTGCCAGCACCCTGTGCCTGACTCTCTTTTCCAACCAAAACACTGGGTGTTTGGCCCAGGCACTCACTCACTTTGTGTTTCTCACATCCAGCTGGTAGATGTTCCCATCCTGAGTCCCTGCCAGAATGTAGGTGCTTGACAGGAACGTGCAGCAGTTGAAGGCGTCGGATCCAACAAAGAGGAACACCTCAGAATTTGGGAACAAACCAAGTGTCAGACACATGGGACACTCAGGAGAGGGAAGCAATAACTTATTTAGAAGACAGTACAGCTGCCACTGTTTAATTTTAAATACTGTTTTCCCTGTTCCCAAGTTAAATCCTGAGCAATTCTCACTCCTCACGTAAAAATGTGTCCAGGAGGAAGGAGAGAAAGCACCAGGCTTTGGCCTCTCCTCCTGTTTAGGTTTAACCTGGCTCAATTCCCCATCCCAGTGCTCTGACAGTCCCAGATCCTTACTGGCTGCCTGCTCTGCAGTCCCACTCCTTGAAGCTTCTTGTCCTCTCGAGCCAGCAGCAGGATTTTCCCTTCTGTCCCGACCTCACGTTCACCTGATGAAAGGACAACAGGAAATTCCAGCAGCAGCTACACTTGGTGGGATCAGAACCCAACAGCTTGGATCACCCCAGCTGAATTGTGGCAACATTCCCCCAGATCCCAAGACACCAGGAAGGCCAGGAATCATGCAGAGCTCAGCCTTCATCACTCAAACTGCGTGATGGGGCTCAATTCCTCCCAGGACTGGAGCGGTCTGTTCCTTTCCCAAGGTGGTACAAGGGCATGGAACAGCACTCCAGACACTTGGGATTACTGGTGACCAACCTAAGCAGTGGGGGACAGAGGAATGAAGGGGAATTTTAAGGGAAAGGCCCTTACTGGGAGGTTTCTCGGGCGTGCCTAGGTTCAGGGAGTTGTCACCAGTGCCCACGGCGATGCCGTTGATGGCAGAGCTGCAGTCAGCAATGGTGCCCAGGCAGGCAGATTTCCCACAGTCCCAGAGACGGGCAGTGCCATCCCTGGAGCAGGACAGGACATTCCTTCCCCGATCCACAATGGCAGTGTCCAAAATACCTGCATGAAAGCACAGACTGTGTTCATACAAGCACAAAAAGCACCTCATTTCCCAAGCTGAACTCGACTGCTGGCTCCAGGACACTGTTTGCGGTGGCAGCAGTCACACACAGACAAGTTGTGCTTTCCAGAAAAAGGTACCTGTGGAAGGCAGCAGCTCCCAGAAAACCTCACAAAGCAGTTTGATATTATCAGTCAAATGGCCAGCAACACCTCACCACAGCCCGAGCTGGTGCTGCTCAAAATTAACCTCTAATATGGGCAGAAAAGAGCCTGGCACTCTTAAATGTCCCCATGTGCACCTCTGGATAATCCCAAAAGCAGCATCCCTGTTATCTAGCTACAGCTGGATCCAAAGAGCAGTCTTTGCTGGCATTAAGATCCCTTAACTACTTTATTTTAGCATGGGCTGTCAAATTTGGATGTGAAAAATGACAGTGATTTTTTTAGCAGAGAATAGTCAGGTGGTCAGAAGATTTAATTGGCACTTTCCCCACAGAAGCTCAAAGGACAGAACAAGCCAAGCAGACACACTGCAGCAGTTTGGGCTGGAGGAACAAGCAGTGACTAAAGTCACCTCGAGAGTGACTGGCAGCATCACTCTGACCAAGGTTCTGTCACACCACCTGGTTTGGTTAGGGGACATCTGCGCCACAGCATTTTCAATCCACACAAATGGATTATAGAATGGCTTGGGTTGGAAGGGACCTTGATGATCAAGTTCCAACCCCCAAATCATGCAAGAACAATGGCAGGTTCAGCAAAAGATGGGTTTTTGAGTTAATCAAGTTTAGGGCAGCCAGCCATGGGGTTTATTAACCTCTCAATCAAGCCCAGCACCTCGTGGGACAGGGAAAACCAGAGCCTGGACACAGCAGTTGGTGGCTCAGGGAAGAGATAATTTGGGGCATCTGATGCCACATTCCAGACATCAAACACAGAGTGCAGCAGGCTGGTGACTGGACATCAGCCCTGGAGGGCAAAGCAAGTACACACACAGCAAATGAAGCATTTTAAGAGCTCTGTACCTCCTTTGTGACCTTTAAATGTCACTACACAGCTGGCATCTTCTGCTGACCAGACCTTTAGCTGGGCATCCATTCCCCCACTCAGAACCACGAGGCCCGATGGGAAAAACCTGCAACAATTCACATCATACACATGGCCTTCCAAAAGTCTCTGGAAAAACAAAGAACTATGTGCTAGTTCCATTGTCATCATCCTCGTGCCGAGCAGTTGTTGAGTTATGACACTGGAAAACTTGGCATTCTTACATGGGCAAAGGATTAAGCTCAAATCCTCTGGGTCTGCATGGCTGGAATGGACTGGTCTGAATTTGGGGCAGTCCAAGAGGTGACTTTGGGCCTCCCTCTACCATTTGAGCAGCTAATCACATAGTAAAGATACTACATTTGCTTCTAGTTACAGGTCAAATGTCTTTATCCTCTGCCAAACAAGGAGCTGACGGGTCAAGCTCCATAAGAAGGGGCTTTCCCTCTTTACTGGGAAGGCCACGAGACAGGATGTAGCTAATCCAGCACCAAAATCTTTTTTCCTCCCCTCTCCTCTCCTTCATAATTTCTTATGTCTTCAGTGCTTTCATGCAGAAGAGGGGCTGTCAGTGACCTGTTATTACTAAGTACTTCTATGATCACCATTCCCCCTTGGGAGAAGCCACCTTTTGCAATAGATTTAACTTAAAGCCTCCAAGATGCCAAATTTCAATAGCTTTTCATTAAAAAGCCAGATTCTCCATGGGGTGTGGACAGCCTGACCAAAGTCATGGCCACAGGACCTCAGGAATGTCACAGACAACATAAAACATCCAAATGCTCTTACTCTTATTTCTCCATTTGCAGCCTGCCAGATTTTCATGGTCCCATCTGTGCTGGTGGACACACCGAGTCCTCCACCACTGGAAATATCAAGGCAGGTAATCTGCAGGAAGAGAAAAGCATCAAGAATTAGCTTCCTATAATTCTGTATATAAATATTTCTGCTCAAGACCCTAATTCTGTACAGGGGGAGACCTGCTAAGTACATTCTCTGCCAGTGACTCTGCAAGGCAAGGAGAAAAAGGAATGTTGAAGCAGAAGCCTGCACAAGCAGCAGTTGTATTCCAGGTTTATCCCAGGTGGAAGAGAAATCTGGACTTGTCTAACAGGTCCTGTAAAGAGATGAGAATTAAGAAAAGAGCTCACAATAACTCAACCAACTCAAAAGCCCACAAGACACAGTTTGAGATATTTATGAAGCCGTATTCACAGCCTAAATTTGCTGAAACAGTGAACCAAAACTAGCTCTTTATACAAACTTGAGGACCCTCAGAAGGACCTTGAGGGGCTGGAGCATGTCCAGGGAACGGAATGGCGCTGGGGAAGGGGTTGGAGCAGCAGGAGCAGCTGAGGGAGCTGTGAAAGGGATTCAGCCTGGAGAAAAGGAGGTTCAGGGGGGACCTTCTGGCTCTGCACAACTCCCTGACAGGAGAGGACAGCCGGGGGGTTCGGGCTCTGCTCCCAGGGAACAGGGACAGGAGAGGGAACGGCCTCAGGCTGGGCCAGGTTGGACATCAGGAGGAATTTCCTCATGGAAAGGAGTTTTTTTTGAACAGTGGAAGGGGCTAACCAGGGAGATTTGGAGTCCCCATCCTTGGAGATGTCCCAGGAAGGCCTGGACGTGGCACTCAGTGCACTGGGCTGGGGACACGCTGGGGATCGGCTTGGACTCCATGGTCTCAGAGATCTTCTCCAGCATTAGGAATTCTGTGATTCTGTGCGTTGCGTTTGCATTGCCTTTTTTTGAATTGCATTTTCAGGCTGTGGATGCGGAAAAAAACCCCGCTACAGTGGTAAAAATCCATGGACAGGAATAAGAAATGCAGCTGGGCTCCAGCCAGGGCACGGTTAAATTTTCCAGCAGCCGGAGGGGCAGGGCCAGGAGCCGGAATTTCCCGGATCCCATCTCTCCATGCGCCGGCGGGAAAAAATTTCATTTTTTCAGGCTTCCCTTCTCCCCGGCCGGGTCTCTCCGTGTCCCATTGCTGTTCCCAGTGAGTTGCTGCCGCCTCACGGCCCGATCGCTGCCTTTGGCGGCTCCGGTTCCCCTCTCCAGCCTCCCGCGGGGGAGCGGCGCGGGGCGTGCCCGTGGGAACGCGAAATTCGGGAACACCATTCCCAAACCCAGTCCGGCGCCCATCGTGCAGCACTAAGGGTCGAGATAAGAACAGCTCTGCCCACAGCGGGTTGGAAGCAAGTTTGAGCCGAGCGTTTGCTCAAACAAGGTCACGATGCGGCTCAGTCTGCCCTTAGTGGAGTGGTACCTATACAGGTTTATAATTCCCTATATGGTTCTGATAACGCACTTTCACTGTTTAGGGAGATGGTTCAAGATTCTCATGTGCGTGGATTATGTGGTATCAACTTGTGACATGATATACTACCTCCACGAGACCATTAATAGTCGTTCCCAGTCCGTGGGGGGGACAGGGGACGAATATTTTCACAAGTTTTTCACCTCCTTTTACTCCTTCAAGCCTTCCATAGCAGCTTTTGAGGATTCTGGATTCCCTCTGAATAGTAAGGAAAGCATATCCTTGTTGCCAGGTCTGCTATGTCTCCTCACTCTGGTCTACATCACCTTTAGAGTTACAAAAGAGTTTACCAGGAAATTCCTTCAGAGATGGGATAATGATGAGTGGCATGGAAGGTGGGAGAAAATCGGCCAGGTTTTGAAGGAGTATTCGGCTCCAGTGGTTTGGAAGTTCACCCCTGAACAAATACAGGACCCTGTTAAAGTGGCAGAATATCTGAAAGAGAAACGCTGTGGTGGTTCCAGGGAGGAGCAACTTACTGCACTGTGCTGGGCCCTGGCTACTCTTTATCGGACACTGCTGGATACCAGGCAGTCCCCTCAAGAGGAAGAGGAAGAAAACAGACCAACAGGCACCACGACCACTCAAACTGCAGCTGCACCAGAGGAACAACCCATGCCGGGGGCAGGCACTGCTGAACAGAACACATCCAAGACCAGACTAGTTTCCTTAGTGAGGGATGAAGAGGATGAGGAGGAAGAGGCAGAGCCAGAGATGATCAGCGAATCCCAACGTAAGCTGCAAGATATCCGAGAACGTTTCACCCGCCTCCCGCATCAGTCCTTGCTGTACTGGCTGTACTGGTGCTGGTTTTCAGGGGCCCATGGGGACATATTCCTGGACAGGGATGAAGCCAGGCAGCTGGGATCCCTGTCCGGGGTTGCAGCCATTGACAGGGGGATTGGGAGAAGGACAGGAACTCTCAGCCTCTGGAGGCGGCTCGTGTGCAGCATGAGGGAAGCGTACACTGCCAGCAAGCTGATGGTGCACCGGGACAGGTGGAACACCAAGCTGGAAGGTGTCGAGTATCTGACAGAGCTGACTATGGTGGACATCCTGTTTGGGAATACACGGAACAGTCAGTTCCTTGATGATCTAGACGAAGCCTACTGCACCTGGCGCATGTGGGTGGAGTTCAAAAGGAGCGCACCACCACTCTATGCCGAGGCACTGTCATCACTCACGTGGAATATGGACCTAAAAGTGCTGAAACTGAAGACCTATATCTGGGACTATACTCTGAAACCCTCTTTCCCACCACAGGACAGCTTCTACTACGTGGAGCCCGAGGAATATGCAGCCTCCAGTGATGATCCCTGCACGATATGCCATGAGGAGCTAGGCAGAAACTCGTGCGAGCTGGAGTGTGGGCATGAATTCCACAGGGAGTGCATCAGGACGTGGCTCCAGGAGCATTCCAGCACCTGCCCCATCTGCCGTGACTACGCTGTCCTACCTGCAGCTGTCCCTAAGCGTCCTGCATGGAACGGCTCGACACGTTACAAAGCCAAGCCTTGGTAAAGGTCAGCGTTTTAGAAGAGCTCCCAAAGCAAAGTGTTGAAGAGACCAAGGTCTTTAAGAATGGACTGGATTGATTTCATAAGACTCACAAATACAAGTGAAAAAAATGGCAGCAGGAGAAAAAAAAAAAAATCAGAAGAATTTAAAAAGTCCAAAAGAACACAGCTAAAAAAGCCCCTGCATACCAATGAGAGGGACTGGAAGTCCACTGATGACAAGGAAAAGCAGTACGATGGATATAAATGCATGTCTTGAGATATTTAGGAGGGACAGCCTTTGATTAAGGGTATGATTCCTGAGCTTTTGTGTGTATAGACATAGTTGGGTCGTGTGGGATCCAGGCACGAGTAGATGGGATAGATGAGGGGTGGGGAATGTCTGTGTTCTGGCCAGGACAGGGTTAATTTTTACAGGAGCAGGGAGGGGCATGAGATATTTGGGATATTCTGTGGCAGGGGTTTTGGGTTCCTTGTGGCGATCCATTCCCTGTCCTCTACATTTTGTTAATTAATATTGTTGTTACTGTTTCTTTTCTTATTCCATTGCAGTTCTCAGTAAATTGTTCTTATCTCAACCCTGCTTTTTGTCTCTTGTGCCTCCAATCCCCTTTTCCATCCCACTGCAGGGGGAAGGAGTGAGTGGCAGGTGGTCCAGGGTGTTTCAGTGGGAACACCATTCCTAAACCACAAGATCACAATTCCATCTCCATTCCAACCCCTCACACAAATCCACACTCCAGGCCACCCCTCACTACAAGGACACCACAGACAGGGATGTGAGAGTTCCCAGCCACACCCAGGGATTCCCACCTCCCAAGGCTACTCACACTTTTCTGATGAATCCTACAAAAACTTGTATATGGAGCCAGGAACTTTGTGGACACATTTTCGTGAGGACAAGAAATTAGGATGCTTTTCTGGGGGAGGAAACACAGGAAAAAAGAAATTAGAAGTGCTGTTAGTCCTGAAACACAAGTTGCTGAGGTAGAACTGTGACCTGGACTCAGCTGTGGGATGCCAGAGCCTGAAAACTGATGGAAGGGCCAGTGTGGGGCTCATCTCCTCAGGATGCAAGTGGGAAGGGATGGCTGCTCCAGCCTGGCCAGTCATGGCCCTGTGGGATGGTGGGGACCAGCTCCAGGGCTGTGCCCAGGGGGAGGCTCGGGATAGCTGGACAGGGCTGTGCAGGGACCAGGTGACAGCTCAGGCTGTCAGAGTGACCCCACTTTACACACGGGGCGTGGTCACCAACCCCTCTCCCCCCAGCCCTAGCACCTTGGTGACTTCCCCGACCACGAATCCCTCGGAGGCCACGATATCCGGGACACCATCGGAGCTGAGCCCGCGCCGGGTGACACTGCCGTACAGGGTGGGCTTCCCTGGGGGACAGCAGCCGTCAGCTCCAGCACCCCACAGGCACCCCAACCACCCTCACCTCCTCCTTACCCACCAGGAACTCAAACACGCCCGTCCCCTCCTAACCCACAGGGCCCCCAAATGACCCCACCCCCTTTAAAAACAAAGGGACCCCCAAACTACCCCATCCCTTTTAAATCAAGGGCCGCCCAACCACCCGCAACCCTCTTTAAACCACAGGGCATTCCCCCACCAGCCCCTATCCCACAGGGTCCCCCGACCACCCCCACCCCTTTCTGCACCACAGGCTCCTTAAATACCCTTCACCCCCAGACCCCTCTCGATCCTCCCTGATCCCGTCTCACCCCCACGAGGCCTCTTAAAGCCACTCACCGGGGCTGCGGCAGCTCAGCCAAGCCTCGCCCTCGTCCTTGCTGCAGAGAGAAGAAGCGGCCGTGAGCGAGGCAGAGACAGGGACAAGGACACGGACGGGGACAAAGAAACGGACCGTTCCCACCTCAACGCCCGGCTCCAGTCGCTCTGGATCCGCAGCGTCGCCGCCATCTCTACCGGGGTAACTACACCCACTTCCGCCTCTTTACTTCCCGCCGACCACCGCGCGAGCGGATGGGGAGAAGCCCGCCAATCAACCAGCGCCGTGCCACGTTCCGGAAGTGCCGTGCCGGACTCCTGCCTTAAAGGGGCCCCGCTGTGCTGGTACGGGGGCTGCCTATGGGTGGGGTGGGGATGGGATCGTGGAGGATGCCTGACATCCATGGGGGAATGGAGACCCTTGGGAAGTGAAGGGTGCGGGTAAGGTGCCCGGGGAGGGTGCAGAGGGCGCGGGGTGCCCCCAAAGGCCACCTTCCTCATCCCCAGCTGTCCATGGCGAAGGCCGGGCACGCCTGGAGCCGAGCGGCGGCGGAGCGCGACGAGGCCGAGGAGGGCGAGGATCCGCTGGATGCCATGATCGCGCGGACCGGCTGCCTGGAACAGCACCGGCAGGTGCAGGAGTGCATGGCCGAGCGGCAGGACTGGCGGCACTGCCAGGCGCAGCTCCGCGCCTTCGGGGCCTGCATGGCCCGGCGGCAGCAGCAGCAGCAGCGCGGGCCCGGCCCAGCCCAGCCCGCGGACTGACAGCGCCCTTGGTGGCACTGGGAGAATCCATGCGGAATCGTTGGGGAATTAAAGCTGGAATTTGTCATCGCTCGGGTTCATCTGTGCCAGCGGGGTAACTGGAAGGTGCAGGGGAGGGTGGGTTTGGAGGACGCAGCATCAAGCTGTGCCATGGTAGGTTCGGGTTGGACATCAGGACAAATTTCTCCATGGGAAGGGAAACATTGGAGTTAAACACTAGCAGGGGCTGCCCAGGCAAGTTTGGAGTCCCTATCCCTGTAGGAGCCCAAACACGACTGGATGTGGCACTCTGCTCTGGGCTGGGAACAAGGTGGGCATCGGGCACAGGTTGGACTTAATGATTCCAGAGGTCTTTTCCAGCCAAAATGGTTCTGTGGCTGTGGATTTCCAGCCCAAAATATCCCAATCCAGGAGCATTTACTCAGGCTGGGTCTTGGCTCCAGAACAGCCCTGCTACAGATTTTTACTCTTGTGTCCTGTGTGCCATCCCTAAGGCTTTTTCCCAGCAGTGATAACCTCATGTCCCACAGGATGGGATTTATCTCCTGGGAAGCCACAGAAAAATCAGGAATGGGAGAAAAAGGGATTCTCATCTGACCACCACTTGCTGGCAAATAAGCCACGAGAAAGAAAATAAAATTGCTTTTTGGGGGCTGGAAATGCCCAGGGCCTGGGATCCAGCACTGCTGGGCAAAAATCACAGCAGGCAGGGAAAGCACAAGCAATACCTGCACAGCCCCAGTTTGGGGCAGAGTGTAAATGAATTATTTTCCCTATTTTTCGCAAGCTGGTCCTTAGAAAGAGGGGAAAAAAAAGCCTCCAAACAAACCAGTTTCTGGAACAGTTTCTCTTGGCATCCACCAGATTGGGTTATAACAATTCCTGGGATTGTTGCAGCATAGCATTATTCACTTGCAGAGAATTCTGCAGAAATTCCCACCTATCAAAAGCAAAATAGGCAGGCATTAAAAAAAAAACAACCAAAAAACTGAAGGAAAGCAAATCCACATTCCATTGTGGCACCTTTGCTCTTCAGTACAAACCTGTCAGATATAAACACATTATTTATTTTTTATTGAGACAAGCTGGTTACCAGCAGTGGGAAATCCTTCCAATCCACTAAGTTATCAGTACAGAGCTCATGGAAGCACCCTCTGGCGGCTGGAACAGCCCATGGGTGGCACATTGCTCCTCACCTCAGGATATCTGTGCCAGCAGCTCTTCCAGCTCTGGTCGAGACTTCAGTCTGCTCTTGAAATCGGCTTCCGTGTGCTGTGGAGGGAAGGAAAACCACCACAAAATCAGGATCACACAAACCCTTTCCCTGCTTCCTAAAGGGAAGGCATTGGGAAATGTAACCATACCTGTTTCACTAAAAGATGGACCCCCTCGGGCTGGTTACTCTGAATGATTTCCAGCAGAATGGGAGCAAACGTGGAACTCAAACCGCAGATCTGAAAGCACAAATGACAGAGCTGCAGAAGAACAATCCCAGGATAGTCTGGGTTGGAAGGGACCTTAAAGATCATCCAGTGCCACCCCCTGCCATGGGCAGGGGCCCCTTCCACTATCCCAGGTGCTCCAAGCCCTGTCCAACCTGGCCTTAGGCACTTTCGGGGATCATGGGGCCTCCCCACCCTCACAGGGAACAATTCTTCCCCAATATCCCACCTATCCCTGCCAGTTTCTCCAGTCACCCATCCCTAAACATGACTTTTCTACCCCTCATATCAATTATCCTGCAGAAAATAGGTAACAAATCTTCTGCCTGAAACACAGAGCCAGGAAACCCTCCTGGGCTTCTGCTTTAGGAGCAAGACTCAGCAGAAAGCGTAATTAGACATTTTGCTTCCATTTATGCCCAGATGATGCCTTTCATCTGTTAAATGTTTGAGGGGCTTGGGGAGCCTGTGATGGGAAGTGCTGCAGCACTGTCAGCAGATCCCAGCTCCTACCTGGACAACCCTCTGGTGGGTGGTAAGGACTGCATCCACCTGCATTTTGGATCCCTTCTCTTCCAGGAAGAGCACCTCGCTGGTTTTGGTGGGCATGGCGTAGCTGCAGGAGCCAAAGGGCAGTGCTTAGGACAGGCAGGATATCTGCACTACTCTACAGGGGATGAACCAACCTCCCCAGCAGAGAATGGGAAATGAGATTAGCTTTTCATGGGAAATTAATTATGCAAAGAATGTATCTTGCAAATCAGGCACTGGAAAAGGCCAGATGTTTTGCTGGAAGGAGATAAAGGGGAAGCTCTGCAGCACTGCTGCCAGCCAGCAAAAACCTGGATTAGCTCCAAACACCAGCCTGAGAACTTTTCACTTCTTCATAGTTCAAGAAAAGCAACAGTTCTGACTTATTTTGTCTTTTGGGACAGAGCTAAAGTCTGCTGCTGCAATGCACCACTCAAAATAGATTGTTTACACCTCAGATTTAATGGGAATGTGACTGGGAGTGGATCAGACTCTGCTCAATACTCAGGAGACTCAGCCTCCTCAGCCCCATTCCCACAGCTACATCCCAGCTCCATCCTACTGCCCACCTTTTCCCTCAATTTCCACTCTGAAGGGCCTGTTTTGGAGAACTAAAGATGCTCCTGAAGCATCTTCCTCTCCCAAACTGAAGTAGCAGGAAGCTCACCCAGCACCTTCAGGGCTTTCCCAAGCTCATTCCAGTTTGGATAAGCAGGGTGATGTGCAGAGCCTGGATCACAGACCATGAAGGAAAACCAGCAGCAAATGTTAGCAATTCCCAGGCTCTGCACCCACAGGTTTAAAGCCTTTTCCTCAAAGGAAGGAGATGCAACAGCCATTTTTTCCCTTGGAATCTGTTCAAGTCAGTGCCTGAAAAACTACATTCCAGCCCTCCTGATGTGAATAAAGCATCCAAAATTGTACAGGTACACAAAAAGAGAACACAGGGCAGGTGAGAGGTTTGAATTTACATCTAAATGGGAATCTCTCAGGGAGATTGGAGCGTGCCCTGATCTGCAGGGGGCCATAAAGCAGAGGAACAGATTTCCTCGTACCTCTCATTGACCCAGATCGAGAGCCGGTTGCAGAGCCTGTGGACATACTGAGCAAAATGCTCCACCAGGCACAGATCATAGGAAGTCATCTGGATGTTGACATCTCCATACTCATACTCAGTGCCAGCACTGATCTCCTTCATCTGCACTTTCTCCTTTCTCTTCTTTGGAACCTGTTTTCCAAAAGAAAACACAATAAAATAAAACAGAAAGTGTGCTGGGAATAAAAGTTCAGCTCTTGGATGGCATCACACAGAAAACACACTCAAGCTGTGATTAATGTCTTCCAGAGGGAGAAAGGAAGGGGTAGAACCAGTAGAAATAAACCTGCTGTTTATTTCAGGCAGCTGGCTTCTTGCTGTTTCCTCCTTCCACACAAAAGGACATCTTACCAAATCTCAGGGAGCGTGAAAAGGCTACATGCAAATAAGACCTGCTCACGATATTTTGGAATAGTTTAGATGTTAAATTCAGGGTCAGGAAGAGGTCTTCCCTTCCAAAGCTACTCACTAACTTCCACAGGAATGTACTGGACAAAATGAAGCATTTTTGCAGTGTGGTGAGCGGGTACTTCATGGAATAGTTTGGATTGGAAAGGACTTTGAATCTCATCCCATTCCAATCTCATGCCATGGGCAGGGACACCTTCCACTATCCCAGGCTTCTCCAAACCCCATCCAGCCTGGCCTTCTGGGATGGAGCACCCATATGCTTCAGGATTACCTGAAGTCCTGCCTACCTCCTTGGGGAGCAGGTATTTAAACTTCCCAATTCCATGTGTAGGTCGGGACCTGTAGGATCTGTGGCAACCCAGGAGTGCATCACCTGAAAGCAGAGCAAACGTTTCCAGCTGCAAACAATCATCCACAGGTGCTTTGAGAGCCCCAAACCCGCACTGGTGTCACATAACTCCACAGCTGCTGCCACTTGCTCAGCCAAGAACAAGGCAGAAAAGAAGAAAATGTTAGCAAAAAAAAATATGTGGAAGTGGAAGAGCACCTCCTCAGGTTATTTAACCAGTCCAAACTTGGCTAAAAACCCCCAAATTGAAACACAAATGCTCCAATGTTTATTATTTATTTGAGGGAAGGGAATTTTTGCCTCAAAACTGCATTGACAACAGACCTTACCTGCAGCACACAGACGGCTTTCTCTGGGTGTTGCTGCTCTGTAGGAAACAAGATAGTAATTAACAACTCTGATTGCCCTCACCTGTGGAATAATATGTGGCCAGCGTCCTTTTGCAAAGGCACAGCCTGATCCCATCAGCACTAAGGCTTCCCCTTCTTCCCATCCCACAGTCCTTTCATCTCCCAGCTCGAAGTCTTACCTCCACTCCTAGAAGATTTGGGGAAAAAAAAAAAAAAAAGGGGGCAGGAAAAAAAAAAGGCAATTTTTTGGTCATGTATGCTTTCTCACCTGCTGAGGGCAAACAGCTGCCTGAGCAACGCTCCCTTCTCCGAGCACAGCACCTGCGATGGTTAAAATACAAGTGTGGCAAATCCTCTGGGAATTTTCACCAACACCTCCAGCTTACTACACCTCTAGGATAAGACCCGAGGGAAGGGCTGGAGCTGTGCCAGGGGAGGTTTATGTTGGATATCAGGGAAAGGTTCTTCCCCCAGAGGGTGCTGGGTGCTGGGCACCGCCCAGGCTCCTCAGGGAATGGGCACGGCCCCGAGGCTGCCGGAGCTCCAGGAGCCTTTGGACACCACTCCCAGGGACATGGTTGGAATAGAGTTGGGGTGAACCCTAAGTGTGTGAGGATGGGGAGCAGGGGTGGGCGGATGTCTCCGCCCCTGGTCCAGGAGCACCAAGACAGATCCAGAGCACGATCTCAAGGTCTGGTTCCCCTCAGGATCCACCCCCACACTTCCGTCCGAAACCAAACCAGGACCTCCATCAGTAGGACTGCGGCTGCCTCAGCTGACCCACGGACCAAGACTATTCCCCCGTTCCCGTTCCTCCCCTTCCCTGGGTCCCCTCGTCCTTCCCCGTGGCCATCTCCGATACCTTCGGCACGGCCGCCATCATCCGGCGCCACGGTCCGTCGCTCAAACTGTTCCCCCACCGTGCCCCTGTACGCCGCCCCTCGGCTCCCCCTGTCCCGCGGCTCCCTCTCCGCGTTCCGCCCACAGACGTCTACCGGGAGCTCTAATTTTCGGGCAGCCCCCCACTCCGTCCGCCGAGAACTCCCGTAGGCAACAACTTCTGGACAACCCGCGGTACTGGCGGGGCCCTGGTGTCCTGAAGGAGGTGGCGGGGAGAACGCGGGAGTGCGGGTGGTAATGGCGGACACCGAGTTCCTGCCTCCCAAAACGCGGCGGGCAGCGCCGCCACGTGGCAGCGGCTGCACAGTGCACCCTGCCCTGCGCCTATCACCGCGCGTTTCGTCACGGCCCGCCCCCCGCTCGTCCTCGCACGCTGATTGGGCTAAATCTACGTCAATCACGGCGCGGCGGCCATGATGAGTGTGGCACAAACCACGTGGCAGTGCCGAGGTGGTGCCCGGCCCCGCCCCAGCGTGGTGCAGCGGCCATCTTGAGTGTGGCATGGTGGCGGCCATTTACTTAGGCCTTTAGTATTACTTTTTTTAAAAAAATTATTTAGAATCACTCAATCGAAAGTGTAGGAAGGTTGGGCTGGTGAGGACCTCCTCCCTGATTTCCCAGTGGGAGAGGAGGTGGGCAGGGTATCTGCCTGGGAACCAATGGGCCTGTGGTCCTGTGCCCCCTGGGCCTGACAGTCTGGAGTCAGCTCAGGAAAACCCATCCCATGTCAAACTGCCTGTTCACACAAACCTTAATTTCCCACAGGCTCTTTTCCCTCCTTCTGGCTCCCATCTCTCCAGTCTGGCTCCAGTTTCCCCCTTCTTCCATTGCAAGATGCTCACTTCAGAGCCCATATCCCTAAGCCTCCTTCTTGGAGCTGTTCCCTGCCTGGGAGCTGGATTCTGGGTCAGGATTTCCCACCCTGCTGACTGACGGCTGCTCCAATTGCTCTTGCTGGAGCTGTCCGATCTCCTGATGGACTTTCTCCCTCCAGCTCATCCACGTGGCAAGTTCATTTCCTGCTCTGTGATCCAGTCCTGTCCTGCTTTTCTGAGTGCCTGGCGCTCCAGACACACACCTGATGTCCATCCCCTCTGCACTGGTGCACGGAGGGGACAGAAGGAATGTGAAAGGACAAAGTTTGTGTGTCTTCATCTGCCTGGCACACGGAGAGGGGAGGGGGTGATCCATGATACCTCTGCTCTCTGCTCCACAGTGCAAGGCCACGTGTGCCCAGCTCCAAGCTGTGTTCTCCTGGTGCTCCCAGGAGGTGACAGAACTGCCCACGTGGATGTTATCCTGCCCTTTGATCCCAGCTTGGGAGTCTGAGCTGGGTCCAGGCTGGCACTCCCACTCCAGGAAACCTGGGCTCCTCCTCCCATGATCTTTGAAGCCCCAGAGGGAATTGAGGAGGGGCTGCTGTGACTGGAGGGGACTGGCTGGTCCTGTATTTGTAGGGGAAGCTGCGACGAGCACCACAAGGAAGAGTCGGTCCAGAACGACTCCTTATTCCATGCCCTTATTCCAATGCTGTGTGCCCACGGAGTGGGACTGCACCCCTTAATTCCCTCTTCCCCTCCTGGGGACTCAAAATGTGGCTGAGGAGGGAGCGTTGCCCCAGGCTGACTTCGGGGTATGGCAGTAACAGATTGCAGGGATCCCCCTTCCAGTGAGTTGTTGTCCTCTGTGTTTCCATGGGAAACGAGTCCACCTCTCCACTGAGGAATGTCTCTGACATCTATCAGAGATGGATACATTTTAAGGCCAAAAGGGACTGTTAAATCATGGAATTCAGTCTCCTGCACATCGCAGTCAATAGGTTTCCAGTGACTTATGGCTTTATGGAAGCAGATCACTCCTCTCTCCATGAAAGCTTTCTCACAAAGGCTCCTGCTCTCGATTTTCCCTGGACACAAAGGTAGTGCTGTGGCTGAGCACACTCTCTGTTAGGACACGGCCCTTATTTCCAACTGGAATGTGCCTTTCTTTGCCTTTTGCATCATTTCACAGCCAGGGAGCTGAGTCCCTGTTGCAGGAGCACAACCTCCAAACATTTTTGTGACATTTACAGCTGAGGTGAACTCAATTACTTCCTTTTTCTGTAGCAAAAAAAAACTCCAGGAAGCTTTTCCTCCTTTTTAAGGCTTCCCAGGCCTTGCCTCCACTTCTTTTCAGACTCATCCAATGATGAAAACAACCAAGAAGTGTCCAAATAGACCATAGAAGAAAACCTCTGCTTCACGTGTCTCCTCCTCTGCCTTCAGCTGTTGTTTTCCCTGGGACCCGTGGGAAGATCCTGGAATGTACCCTGACACAAAAACAAGGACAGTATCTGTATTTAATATTTGAAATCACATCAGACCAGTCTCTGCCAGTCTGGATTCCCTTTCTCCATGGTGCAGGAGAACAAGCCACACAACTGGTGTTGTCCCAGATGCCAGGTGTGGAGGTGGATGGGAGATTCTGCTCACATCTAGTAAAACTTGTTTAAACTTAATCACCTGATTAAAGACACATTTTCCTCTTTTAGTTTCCTGGCACTTCAAGGCCTGAGTGAAAAAAACCCCAACCCCTGGCAAAGCAGTTAATCACTTCGAGGGAGTATAAATGAAACGATCAAAACCAGAAAGGCCCTCAAAACTAAACATGCAGCAGATGCCATTTTCCTGACTATCAGAACAGAGATGCTCTGGAAAAATCTCCCAGCCAAAGCTGAAACAGAAGGGGCCAGGATGCACCTGGGAACCTCCTAAACTACTGAATTTTAAGGGCAGAGCAGGGAAAAATATAGTGAAAGGGAAAGCTTGATGGCCCAGCAAAAGCTGGAGGGCCCTCAGCCACCATCAAAGGATGACAGTGGGGATCACTGACCTTCCTGGGAAACCTTCCCTGCTGTGAAGGATCTGCTCCCCAGAGACGCTCCTCTGAAAGGAACATCTGCATCAGTTTAGGATGCAGATATTTGGTTTTAAGGACTTCGCTGGTTCCTCGCTCACGCCCGTGCGGGCTGGGTACACCCTGCAGCCCCCACACCCATGCTGAGGATGTGAGCGTGGCGAGACCCTGGCGCAGGGTGCCCAGAGAAGCTGCGGCTGCCCCTGCATCCCCGGCACTGTCCAAGGCCAGGCAGGACGGGGCTTGCAGCAGCCCTGTCCTGGTGGGAGCTGCCCATAGCAGGGGGTGGAACTGGATGATTCTCCCTCGTCCCTCCCAACCTAAGCCATTCCCGGCCCGTAGGAGAGGGAAGCGCCCACGGCGCGTGCGCGGGGCGGGCGCAGCGCCGGCTCCGGGAGCGCTGAGGGGGGGGGCGAAGCGGCGGCAGCGACACCGACAGACACCGGCATCGGCATCGGCATCTCACCGGGGCTCGCAGCCTTCGCCGCGCAGCAGGACGACGAGGAGAAGCAGGAGCAGGCGGAGGCGGCAAGAAGCGGTCGCGGTCGCGGGTGCCGCCGCGGGGAGCGGAGCGAGCGCGGGGCGGCGGCGGCGGCTCCTCCATCATGTCGTCGGGCGGGGACTTCGGGAACCCGCTGCGGAAATTCAAGCTGGTGTTCCTGGGCGAGCAGAGCGGTGAGTCACCGCCCGGCTCGGGCCGGAGCGGGGCGGGATCCCCACCCCGACACTCGCCCGCCTTCGTGGGGGCACGAAGGGACTCCCTCCTCGTCCTCCCCGACATCCCCATGAGCGTCCCTGACACCCACCCACCAGCATGGGCTCTGATGGGATCCCGCTCCTCGTTCTCCCCGACACCCACCAACCCACCCTCGTGGAGATCTGGGGGGATCCCCCTCCTCACCCTTCCCGACACTCACCCACCCACCCTCCTGAGAGTCCCTGACACCCCCCCAGCCTCGTAGGGCTCCGCGGGGTTCAGCTCTGCTTGAACCCCCCCACCCACTAAAAGCCCATCTCCAGAAACAGTTGCTGATTCATTCGATCCCAGCTCCTCTGGTTTTTGGGGGTGCAGGAGTCTCAATCCGCGGTGTTTTCTGTGTAAATACAGCGTTTTTCCATAATGGAGTTATGTCTTGGCAGAGAGACGCGCTGAATATTTAATTCAGTCAATGAGGTTTTCTCCCCTGTCTTTGGAATGGAAAAAAAAAAAAATCCAACCTAAACAATGTCTCCTCCTTTCTCAGCGGAAGGCCCCTATCTCCAATGCTGCATTCCAAATCTTTGCCTTGGAAGAGTTTTCTGAAAAGAAAAAAACAAAGAAACCTCCTTTATGAGATGCTTTGTGTAATCTTCTGTAGATACTGAGCGATCTTTGACATAATGAATAGGTGCAAAATATTTTCTGTCTCAGGGCGGGGTATTTGCTCCCTCAGCCACCTTTGGTCCCTGTGGTAGGAGATGATGAAACACTAGTTTGATTTTTTTTTTTTGGCCAAATTACTTGTATCTTGGTGTTTTCCTCACT
This sequence comes from Picathartes gymnocephalus, assembly GCA_013390045.1. Classification (NCBI taxonomy): domain Eukaryota; kingdom Metazoa; phylum Chordata; class Aves; order Passeriformes; family Picathartidae; genus Picathartes; species Picathartes gymnocephalus. Next base: position 122,821 of record WEKY01051260.1, read on the forward strand.
CTGATGTGGATGAGCTTGGTGATAAGACTGCTGGTGAAATTATTTACCTGTACGTTGGTAGTTTTCTTTGGTCTGTTCATTGAATCATTCTCTTTTTATTTTGTGTTTTTGGGGTTGAAACAGCTCTTCTCATATCAGGGATTTGGGGAGCACGAGTTCAACTTGATTATTTATTATTTTTTGGGTAAGTCACCTGATCTGCTTGGTAAGGTGCTATTTGGCCAGCCATTTTATGAGGATTTTGGATGAGGGTCATGTGCGGAAAATGCTGGGCTTTTTTTCCATTTTTTGTTTGGTTGTTTGTTTCCCAGGTATTTGATAACAGGAATCTTAAATGTTAGCAATGCATTTGAAAAATCATTGGCTTGTTTATCGGTCTTTCTGAGCTTCAATGTCGTGAAGCTTTTCAAATACGTCCGCGGAAGGTTGTGGCACCAGGTGCAGATCTTAAATCTCAGCAGCTCTTCGTTTACACGTGGATTTCTTGTCTCTTCTAGCAGACATAACGTCAGATATCTGCTTCCTCTAGGATTTTTTTTTTTCCTCCCTCTCAGCTAATCATCTTCCATTTAAACTGGAAGGTTTTAAATAATTCCCAGTCATAGCATCAAACCTGGGGAGGAGAGAAGGGATTCTCTGGGTACAGCCCAGCGAAATCGTCCTTACTGAATATTCCCAGCCTTGCAACTGCTGCCTGGGCTGGGGCTTAGGGATGGGTGGGAGCTGCCAGGAATCCAGGGCCGGGCTGGCAGCTGCAGGGTGGGCTCCAGCCCTGCCTTTGTCTGGGATGCTGTGCGATGACTCCGAGCCGGCTCCGTGTCCGCGCATCCCGCGGGTGCTGCAGCGTGGGCATGCTCCAACACGGAGCTCCGTGAGTCTGCCTCTGATGGAGACACGTCCCTTCCTGGATTGAAGCTCTTCAGATGTCTCTGTCATGATGTCATTCCCTGTAATTTTTTTTTTTTTTTTTTTTTTTTTTTTTTTTCCCGAAGGGTGCAGGGNNTTTTTTTTACTGCCCGAAGGATGCAGAGCTCGCGTTCCAAGTGGCTCCTGGAAGGATTAAACGCCCTCGTAATATTTGGAGGAAACTGCGGAAGAATCCGGTGTTGCAAAAAGGGAGCTGGAGTGGGCTCTGCTCACACCTTGTTCTTTGTCTGGAAGGTTAAGGGAGATGCAGAAATAAAAGTTTTTAGAATAGCAGCTTTCATAACCCAGGAGATCTGTGTACAACTGTTGCACTGGATTGCTGCATTCTCTTCCTGTTCAGCTGAAAAGTTCTCTGCCCTGTTGGAAGGCCATAATTAAAGATATCCTCCTGCTGCTGGTGGGGAGGCTGAGTGCTCTGGGTTCATTTACACCCAGGGACTTCAGGATGACAAATGAAATGGTACAAAGGGCTGTGATGGCCATTAGCTGCCTCAGCATCCAGAGCTGGCTGATGGCAGACCTGTGCTGTACACAGCCTCGCTAATACATGTGTGTCTTATGGCTGAGGAAATTAAACTGCAGTTCCTCGCTGGGCAGGCGTTGCAGCCCATCCCTGGGTGTTTTATTTCCATTTGAGAGTGGGATTGCACAGTGGATGCAGCATGTGGTTTTCCCCGCTCTCCTCAGCCATATTGTGGGAGTTCAGTGCCGTATCCCTCAGCATTCGCATGGACTGCAGCGGCTCTGCCTCATGCTGTTCAGCACTAGCTGCAGATGCTCTCTCCCATGCTAAGATGCTGATTTTCCTCGCTCCTCAATCCCCAAAATCTCCTTGTCTGTGGGGCTTGTGTCCCTCGCGCCCCTCCCAGGCCCAGCCTGGGGACTTGCTGCATGTGCTGTGGGTACATCACAAGCCTGCAACATCATCCGTGCCCAACCACAAGAATCTTCTCCTCTCTTTCCACCTCTATTTTTTTTTTTAACCTCTACAGGGATACAGCATTGGCTGGCTAGCAGTAAGGCAACTTCACCAGCACTCTCCTTAATTGAATTACTTTTCTCAATGATTGAAGATTATATAGAGTTTAGCAGTTTTAAATATGCTAATCTTTGCTGAAAACGCAGGGAGAGCTCTGTGCTGAGGGATTAGATAGAGCTATTGTGTATGGAGAAGTATGTTTCTTACTGCTTTTGATCTGGTTTTATCAGGTGATTATCATCAGTCCTAATACCTCAAGTTTAAGGAATTCTGATTTCTGGGTCACATCAGGGAGTGGACATATCACCTGCATTGGTGTAACATGCAGTAAATATGACACATATTCAAATATTAATAACGTCTCTAGTTCTGCTTTGCATAGGTACACCTCTGCTTCTTAATAAATGGACTTTTTTTTTTGGTTGAGTGGGCAGAACTGAATGCTGGGGCACTGCAACAGAAATATTTGTTTGTCACGTGAGTTTCTACTGCAGCTTTCATTGGCGAGCAGGTCTGAAGGGCACCAACATCTTCAGAAAGCAAAAGAACTCCGTGTTGTCTCCCTGTGCTGGCATTTTCTGCATAAGATCTTGAAGAAAATTAGAACCAGTTGCATTTTGTTTCTTTTTTTTTTACTAGCATCTGAGATTTTTAATATTGAAAACCCACTGGTAAGAGCAGTGTAATAACTTTTAAATATAACTGTTTGGAAAGCACTAATGAGCTGTGCTGTTGCATAACGATGTTGGTACAGGCACTGCTGAGCAGTGGGATGTGTCTCCTTAGGTAGCTGGGGAGCTGCAGGTGCTTCATGTGTGACATGAGGCTGGTGTAGCACTGCTCACAGTAGGCACAGACTCATCCCTGTGCTGCCTAAAACTCCCTTGTTTCTAAGGAATTCTCAGCTTTACAAACTGCAGAGAGCTATTACCTTGTTGCACTGGTGGTTTAAAAGCTTATCCCCTCCCCTGTCATTAATTTCCTAATGTTGTGGTTTTCCTGTGGCTGGACCTTCAGATATTTGGGGTTCTGTTTGGACTGTATGAATTTTCCATGAAAACTTGGGCTCCACATCTGGAGGTGGAATATCAGCAATGCATCCCAAGAAAGGGGAAGTCAGGCAGGAAAACCAGGAGGCCTGCGTGGATGAACAAGGAGCTCCTGGACAACCTCAAACCCAAAATGGAAGCCTGCACAGGGTGGAAGTGGGGACAAGTAGCCTGGGAGGAATGCACAGAAATTGTCTGAGCAGCCAGAGATCAGGTTAGGAAAGCTCAAGCCCTGATAGAATTAAATCTGACCAGTCATCAAGGGCAACAAGAAAAGCTTCTACAGCAATAAAGGAAGACGAGGAAAAGTGTGGGGTCTCTCTGGAAGGAAACAGGAGATCTGGTTACCCGGGATATGGAGAAGGCTGAAGTACTCAGTGACTTTCCTTGCCTCAGTCTTCACCTGTGTTCTTGATGGGATCTGCACATTGAACATCTTTGTTGGTGGCAGGTCCCTTCCCACCCAAACCATGCTGGGATCCTTTCATAGTGCAGTGTGCTTGGTGTCTGATCCTTCCTCACTGTCCTAAGGATCTTGAACTCCACCATTTCTCTTGTTTCTCTTCTCCATCTCTGAAAAATCCCTTCCTACAGCAACATGTGGAAGAAACACAGAGAAAAAGGCATCAGTGTTTTGTGGTGCCTGTTCTCACAGTGCCTTGTGATCCCTGTCTATTTGTGGAAGCCTCTGAAGGAGCTGTGTCTGTTCTTGAAAGGAGGAATAGCTGTGCCTTTCCGCACTCTGCTGTGCTTTTTTCTCTCTGCATCTCAGAAATAATCTGTGATTTGGAAGGAAGTTATCATCTTTTCCCTTGGTGAGACATAATGGATTTTCTATCTGCAGCTCTTGGGGTGGTGGTGGTACCTGGCACTGCATCCAGGTTCTGCAGAGGAGATGTTTGAAGGCTTTTGCTGAAGCTGTAAGTGGGACTAATGGAGAAACAAAAAGCAGGGAAGCTCATCTGAGGCCTCCTTAGCAGACAGTGTAGCATTTGGGAATTATCAGAGCCAACAGCCATTTTTCTCAGCTTCAGTGATGGTTAAAAATCTGTCTTCTGTAATCATTCTGTGAGGAAATAGCTGCCTTTTAGTTACCTGCTAATTTAGTCCAGATGTTTAAAGGCATTTTGTTGTTTTCATGCATAGACAAGTACATGTTCTGTACACTAATGATTGTAAAACCCCAAACCAACCAACCAAAACAAGCCAGCTAAACCCTTCTGTGCTTTGAAACGTGGCTCAGAAAAACCCACACTCTGCTGTCTTGACATGAACACCATCAGATTTTTCAAGTCAACCTCCAAAATTTACCTGTGAGGCCTGTAACCTGTAAGAACAGTAACCCTGTCATACATCAGTGTTTCTGAACAGGTATGGAAATGCTGATGCATCTCTCTTGGAATGGAGCAGGGAAAAGACCTCCAAGATAATTGAGTCCAACCCTTGGCTGATCAAGGACTTGGTGATCTCAGAGGTCTTTTCCAACCTAGATGCTCCTGAGCTTCTGTAAAAGCACTGTTTTGAAAATTAACAGATACCATCAAAATAATGATGGGTTTGACACATTAATATAAATTATTTATGGAAGTAGTTAAAGTGAAAAATGTGTGTCTTGGCAAACAAACAGCAGCCAAAATGTGGACTTGGAGTGAAAGTCAAATTTTTCAGGTCCCTTTGTTTGATTTATTTACTGAGCTCACACAAAGTTGAAAAGCTAAATGAATTCTTTGTTTTCCCCTGAGCATAAACCCAACTGTTTTGGCTCTATTATAATGAAAGGCCCAGGGACAGTGAACAATTCCATCAATTATTTTATATCAGATATTTTCCTTTTATGTTCAAGCCATGTTCTGGAATATTTGAGTGATATTAACTGGAAAAAATGACTTTTTTGTGTGTGTCATTACTATTTAACTCTTATCCAAAGGAAGCCTAGTGCACTAGGATAATCTGGGAAGCAAATATTGTGTGAAACCAAGTGTAAATAAGTTCGATGTGCGCTCCGAGTTGTCAAGCCCCTTGCCTGCTTCTGCCTGCCTCCTGTTGTTTGGCAAAAAGGAGTTTTGGGAAGGAAATTATTCAGCTGCCCAGCACAATAGTGCATTTAATTCATTTGACTTCTTAGAGCGAGGGTGTAACTTGCCTGTTTTCGCGTGTCCTTTCTGCCGGAGCGCTGCAAGCCAGAATGGGCACACACTGATGCCACCCATGGCAGCTGCTGCCATTTTAATAAGCAGGGTTTTTGGGGCTCACTTGGAAGAATCTCTGTGCCTTGAGTGGCTGCCAGTATCCCCTGGAGATGCCACCCAGCTATTCCGAGATCCGCAGGCTCGTGGTGTTCTCGCATCCAGACGTGTGTAGGTGTCACCAACACACAGAATTTAGGCTTTGCTTTAACTCTCTAAAGCAGATTTTCCCAAAATTGAAGGAGTTGGGAAGAAATGCTGGAGCAATACTGGTGAGCAGTATTTTGTCTTCAGATGTGGTCAGAACCAGGAAGGTGCAGCTAAACCTGCTAATGAGAAAATGTCTTAACTTTCAGTTGGTCTTTTCTCTGTCTTGAATTGGGACCCTTTAAACCTCTGTACTATTAACATTTGCACCATACAGACGAGTGCCATTTATCCTGCTAAGTGACTTTCCTTTAATGGTTTGCTTCTTCAGGAGCAATCAGCAATTGCTGCAGAAAAAAACCAACCCACTCCAGCATTTCTGTAATTAATGCAGGGGCCAGTTATTCCATTCCGCTAAATGCTTCCTGCTGTGCTTCCTGTCCATGCCCCTGTCTAGGTTTGAGTTACAGCAAGTTAATTTTCGTAATGTTGTTGATACATGCCACACAAAGAGAAGGAGGATTAAAGCTGGAATAGATGTGTAGCTAAAAGGAGAGGGGCCCTTGGAGGGTGCAGCATCCATGGCAAAGCTCCGAGCAGTGACTGATGCAGGATTGACAAGATCCCTGTCAGTGTGGCCTTTGCCAAGGGGTGTAGGTAGCTGCTGCTGGGGTTGGGAAAAGAGAATTCCTGTTCACAGGTTGGGACTTTGGCCCTTCAGAGGCTCTGGAGCTGCACAGGAGTGGGCACACAGCACTGGATTAATGTGAGTGCAGGAGTGTTTCTCTGTAGCTTCCTTTTTTTTTTTTTTAATGGAGATATTGCCTTTTCTGGGATAGAAAACACTCACTCATTCCTGTCTTCCTCTGCTGGTACAGAATTGACTGTGAGAACCCTTGGTATCAGTGACAGGTGATTTTTTTGAATGGCCTGGTGGAAGGAAGGCTTAGCAGGGAAATCTGAACTGGCTGGGTGATGGAATCATCCAGTGGATGTCTGAGGTGGTGGAGGAGATGGAGAACATTCTCTTTCCAAGGAAGTTCTGACTCCTTTCTGACTTTCCTCAGCAGCAGTAGGCAGGTCTTCATACTAGAGGTTTGCTGCTTTCTTTGCCTTGTCTATATTACCTCGTTATTTTTTTCCCCTTCTCCTTACTTGCTTCTGGAGCAGCTTTTGGGTATTTTGTCCTTGGCTCACTCGAAATGGCTGAAAAATCACTTGTGTCCACATAAAACCCAGGATGGCTTTACTCAGGCTGAGCTGGTGCTGCTGACTGGGATAAGGCTGGAGGTGAATCCTTCAGCAGAACAGCTGGACACAGCAGGAGGATGGCTGAAGACACAAGGAAATCCCAACCTTTTTTTTCCTGACCTTGGAATACTTTACAAAGAGGTTTTCACAGGGTTGGTCTGTTCCAGTCCCTTGCTTCCAGACTCACTCATCAGTTCTTGTAATTTCTTCTCAGCTTTTCCAGCTGCCTCTTAATATGAAATATTTATGTATTCAAATCATAATTATGTTCCTATTCTTTCTGTTCTTCCAGCTTCCCATTTTTCTTCCCTAGCTGAGTTGTCTTTGGTCTTTTTTCACTGGACAGTCATTAGAGTGGCTTTTATCCACCACTGTATAACCGTGACTGTAATTATCTTCCACCTTTTTTTTTTTATTTTCTAGTCGCTCTTAAACCACAATGTGATTTGGAGAAGAGGATGGGCTTTTTTTTCCCCTGACACTGCATAAACAGTAGGCAGATCAAACACTCATATCCCATAAAACTGACCTCTTTATTTGGATGCTGTAGTGCAACAGCAGACTTGAAAAAAGCTTTTCCCAGTGAAAAAAGCTTTTCCAGTCTTGACTCATCAGCTGGTTTGGTGTTAAAATATTTCCCCCCCTTTCAGGTGAAATGCAAAGGGCTCATAGGTTTCGTCTTTTTCAATGCTTGGTGAACTCTGTACTGTCACAGTGAGTAATTTACGGTTAAAAATAAATTCCTTGGCCTTAGGAATTTTACATTTTCACTTCAAAACGCAAGAGAGATTTTAGGAAACTCAAAAAGAACCTTGTGTGAATTACTACACATTCCCTCCAGTAAATCCTGCCATCTAGAGAAAAATTTCCCTGGGGGATTGTATGGCTGATGTTTTAAATGGTTGTTTAGTCTGTGCAAGCCTTGCACGGCTGAGAGCAAGGCAGAGATTTGATATCTGGCTTTTCCTGCCTGGTTCTAGATCCCAGGAAGAGCAAAGGCTTTTTAGCTTTACCTTTTGGAAAGTGGAGGAGGGGAAGAAGTGTCCTACATGAAATGTTTTTAAGATGTCTCAAAACAGCTTTGTGATTTTCCCTGGATTTGATGCTTCTGAACTGCTTGCCTAAAAGCCTGAGTCCAGAGCCAACCCTGTGGTGCACTTCAAGCTGGTTTTTACATAGGGCAGCCTGAAGACCCCAAAATATTTTCTGTGCACATTTGTACAAGGAATTTCTCTAGTTAGAAACAAGTCTTAGAGAATAAATATTACAATTAAATAGGAACTTAATTATATGAAGGAATTATTCTTCTGGAAAATAGTGCTGGAGGAGAGTATTTATTTCAAGATACTGTATCCCAGTTGGAGTGTAGATAATTCTTCTCTAAAGAATTTTCTGCTCCAAACCCAATTCCTTGTATAAACACTTTATTTTTTTCTTCTATAGTTGAACACCACAATCCTTTCTGGAATATTTATTCATCTAGAAAAGATCAGAATAAAACACCATCAGAACTTGTTCCATTTACTATTTGGAACCAAATTTCTACCTTTTAAAGACTAGCTATTTTTATTTTATTATAGGTGAATATCAGACCTTGGGTTTGCAGACCCTTCGGGCTCTGTGGCCTCTTCCCAAGGCTTTTGTGAAGCACAGCTGGGAAGGAACAAGTTTATTGTCAGCTGGCTGAAACTCCATATGGAGAGGTCAGTGTCTCAGTTAGGAAGATTTCAGAGGAAATGAGGAAGATTTTGGATGAAGTTTCTCATTGAAAAGTTGGGAATTGATGTACTGGTTTAACATCCTTTAAGCTTGGAGTTTTAATTTGCAGCCCGGGCAGCGCAGGCAGCAGGAACATCGAATGTCTGGTGGCCACTGTCCTGCCCCAGCTCCCAGGAGGAGAGCTGGGACAGCTCAGGAGCAGAGATGTGAAGGAGAAAAGGATATTGTGGTGTCAGGATAGCCTTCCCTGGAATCCTTAATACCAGGGATTTGTAGCCATACAGGTGTCTGAGGAGCCCAGAGCCTGCAGCCCCTTCAGCTGTGCCGATCTCAGTTTCTACACACTTTGGGTTTCTGTTGCTAAAGAAACCAAATTGTGGTCGGGGTTTTTTTTTATTTTGGTGCAAACCCCCAGCATTCTGTGCTGCCCTTGCATACACCCTGCTGTCCATGTCCTGTATTTTACACCAGCTGTTTTCCCTTTGCCTGGCCAGGGAGTTGCATCATGTGGACAAACCGTGTGTGTGTCAGTGCAGCTCCAGTTATTTTCGCAGCAGTCCCCAGGTGTTCTCCACAGCCATCCCTGTCAGCTCGGATCAGCAGATGCCTGGAGGAGAGCTGTGCTTCATCAGTGTACTCTGTGCAGCTTGTTTCCTTACAAGCTGCCTCTTCACAGGCCAGGCTGCATCGACCTTAAATCAGGATTATTGTAGGATCTTGTCCAAATTCGCTTCTGAAGAAGCACTCAGCTGTGTGGCTGCCTGGAGAAGGAGTTTGAGGGAGCTCCTGTCGAAGCTGTTCTGCACCTCCTGTGTGGAAAGAGCAGAGGACAGGTTTTAATCCTTCCAGTGCTGCCCAGGAGATGGTAGGTGGTGGGAATAAGATGGAATCACTGAGAAGGATGCTGTATGGTGCTCTCTTCCTCTTCTTCCCTTCCTTTTCTCCTCCTCTTTCTTCTTTTCCTCCTCTTCCTTCTTTTTCTTCCTTTCATTTTCCCCTTCCCACAGCAGGAAAATTCTCACCACAGTGTTAGAGAGCAGAAATTTCTTTGTGGCAGTGTAGGGAGTCATGAGAGGAGGGAGCCAGGAGGAAGTATTTGCTTGTTTTGCCAGTGGGATGATGGTGCTGGGGAAACATTTGGCAAAATTTAACTGAGTTAAAGGATGGAGGGAAGGGAAGGGATGGTAATCCCTTGCATTTTAATGGGTCTCCTGAAACTTCTCTAATTCCTCGCTGGAAATGGCTGACTTAGCAGTGCTTGTTGTGCTTTCAAGGGCAAAACATCATTGGGAAGAGAGCAGGAGCTTTTTCCCAGGGCTCCATTTGGCTTGTGATCCAGGGAAGTGATGCCTGGATTCCCTCAGCTGGATGCTGGCATCTGCTGGTTTAACTTGCATCGGGCTAATGCTCAGGGCTCAAAGCAGGGAATGTTTCCCTTCAGAAATGCATCCTCAGGTGGCTGCCAGTTTTATCCCTGCTGCCCTCTGCTGACTCTCTCCTCCTGCCTCAGGAATATATAACTGAGTAATCCAGTAGAGTGTTTCCATATTAGATGATGCATTAGCCTATCGTTTGCAGTTTATTTAACAAAAGTTACTTTTGGGAAACATTGTTCTCTTTGAGGATTTTTATGCAGATTTCTATGTAAACTGCCTTTGAATGTGGTTTGTTGCGGGAACAAATACTGTGTTAAAGGTATTTAAACTAGAAATTCATAATCATGTTTCAAATGTCTGCTTCTTCTTTGCAAAATGATTTGGTAGCATTTAGTTTCTGGCTTAAATTGGGAACTTAAAGTGGTTGTAAAACCCTGCAGTCAGCTGAAGGGATCTCTTGTGCTTCAGGTGGTGGAGGAGCTCTTGGCTCCTTCCCCTTTTGCCCATGTGGAATTTGCACTTCCCAGAACCACTCCTGGCAGAGCAGATCCACCCTTCCAACGTAATGTCTGTCCAGAGTGGCTTAATTACTTTTGATCTCCATATGTAGCTTTTTATTTCTTTCAAGCCTTTTACAGGCAGATAATTAGGTATTTAAGAATAAAATACTGGGATGTAAAAATGGGATCTCATGAATGATTAATTACTGAAGGTCTCCTGGTGGGTTTTTGCTCAGTCCTGCACTGATTTTTAATGGAAAGTTAGAATGATAGAGCCTGGAAGGAGTTGGTGCTTCAAAAAGTGACTTCACTGCCATGGGCTTTAACTGCCATCATATATAAAGTGAATATTGAGCCACCCTTGCATGACAATAATAAAACTTCAGTATTGGGCCTTGAAACTTGATAGGTCAAATTTTTGTGTGAGAAGCAAGTGGAATGGAATGAGAATAGAATAGAATAGAATAGAATAGAATAGAATAGAATAGAATAGAATAGAATAGAATAGAATAGAATAGAATATTTGGAGGTATCTCTAAAACCATTTAATTTGTCTCATTGCACTCACAGGAAAGCTGTAATAATCTGGGGCAAAGTTAAGTAGAGTTGTTCTGAAATTTCAACCCAAACACCACAATCCAAAATTGAGTTACTAAGACCATGTTTATCCGGAGTGGTGCTGTTGGAATTATTGGAGCAGTAATGAGCAGGCTGTTTTGGGAAGAAGGAAATAGTAAATCTCACCTGACCCTGTGAACTCCTGGTTATGGCTCAGCCCTTCCCACTTGGAGCACACTGGAATTGCAGCCAGGAGACAGCTGGGCAGTGCCAGAGTCTGCCCTGCTTTGCCTCAGCATCCGGGTGTCGTTTTGGAGCCTGAATTCACTTTTACTCACTGACTTGCTGGGAATATGAAATACATTTAATCTTTTTCCAGAGGGATTTCCTAGAACTGTTTTCCATGTGGTTCCCTCAGTGCCTGTCCTGTACTAATGGAGGTGTATAAAATTTGTTCATTCTTTGGTTTTAAACTGAGTCTTGTGAATCCTTGTACTCTGGCCCAACTAAACTGCAGCTGGGATGAAGAGGATGTCACTAGCCAAGATCTACCACTGTTCCTCCTTCCTTTCCCCAGTCATCCTCCAGCTCCTCTGCCTCACAAATCTGCTTTTAAATGTGTTTTTTTTCTCACAGAAATGTACTCAGAAATATCGCCTAGCTAAATATTGGGGGTGGGATCCAGTCCATTTGTGGAATACATCTTCCCCAGGGTGAAACCCACTGTTTAAAACCAGAGTGAGGAGTCCACAAGAGGTGACTTTGCTGCTGCTGCTGCTGCTGTTCATCACCTTTAGAAAAAATAATTTCTGAGAGGTAGGAGCAGCTTCCCAATAACATCTCCTGCGTGGAATGTCTTCCTCTTCCCGGTTTGTGCTGCACTTGCCAGTGGAGTTGTTGATCAGGTCCACCTGGAATTCCCACAGCTCCACTCGCTGTGCCTTGCTCCTAGGAAGTTTTGGGTAGAGGCTGTAGTCACATGGACTTCTAGACTACTACATCTTTCCTCTTCCTTAGCTCCACGATCATCCACACCTGGTCAGGAGATCCCTGGGATGTGTTTTACAGTATTTTTTAAAGTGCTGCTTTGTGTTACCAGTATTTATGACTGAGGGCTCTTAGGCATTTTGTGAGCAGTAAAGATAAAGTCCTTTGGAGAATATTTGAAGCCTAACTGGAAACTGTTTTAAAAAACTTAACTATGTGAGATATGAAGGAAAGCAAAATCCTCAGGCTGTGGTGAAAAAATATCCTCTTGAGCTTGTAAATTTTGGAGGTTTTTTCACTCCTGGCAAATAACGACAGGCTGCACAGAAGTCTTTGAAATGTAAAGGTGGCCTGTGAGTACCCTTCAGTTAATTAACCAAGCTTAATATCCATGAAAACGTGAGTGTATCATCCACAATTCCTGTTGGCGTTTAACTCATCTGCATGGAAGTGAAAGGCATCCTTATCTGGATTTCCCTGACAGTCACTGTAATGTGGATTTTAAGTGTCCACTCTGATCCCTGTCCTCCAAAGGGCCGAGATTTCTGCCCAGGTGCTGTGACACAGGATGGGACACAGCTGGATGCTCATGGTGTCTTTTGGGTTTTCCACACTCTTGTGACACTTGTCCTGCACCTCTTAGGAGTGAGAACTGTTGGGGACCTTTCCTTTAGGTGCTTCATCTTACGCCCTTATGGCTTGGGCAAAATTCTTGTGTCTCCCTGTTCTTTTGTTTTCCTTATCTGCAGAGTTACTCCAAATCTTGATCTTCTGGTTGCCTTATCTGGGCTTTGTTCTTCCTCATTTGAATGAAACCACGTTTACCACCCTGTGAGATTCCCTTCCTGCTCCTGCTGTTCCCTGTTGTTCCAGGTGTTCACGTGCAGGTTTCATTCACCCCATTGCAGCATTTTGGTTACAGCTCTTCACAGCATTCCAAGGCTCTTCCTCCAAGCCAAAACTCCTACTTTGCTTGACTGTACGAAGTTGAAGACAGTTTCTGGCTTCCACACCAGTTTAACCTAAATTAAATTGAAAAAACCCACCCAGCATTCAGAAATGGGCTGGACTTCACTTCTTCAGACCTCAGTTACCCTCAGCCATATTTAATCAGAATATTTGCCCCTTCTGTACGAAGTGATGGCAGATTCAGCACTCTGAACATGAGAGAAGACAGCTGTTCCCTCCAACAGAAATCTGGGAGTCTGGCTCCTCACGTGGGGCTTGGTGTTATCCTGGGGGAGGAGAACTGGGATTGCCTGGAGGTCTTCCACTTGTGACACTCGTTTTGGCTCTGTTGCTTTTAGAAACCTTTCAAACTGCGAAAATAGCACTGGTTATGTTACAGGCTTGGCTTGGAATTCCTCTGCAGAAAACCAGACAAGGGGTTTCATCTCTAGAACATAAGGCCTTTAAAGTGATTTTTTATAGCTGTGTTTAGGAGGTAACATTTCCATGGTTTCTTTTTAATTATTTTACTATATTGATAGAGTAATTTGAATTATTATATTTAATAGACCTGCTTCTTCCTGTTGAGGGGTTGACTCTTGTTTATTCTTTTCTACAATGGGATGGTAAAAAACACCACAGTTTTTATATGAAAACTTTTCAGTGTGCACCTTAATTGTTTAAAAAAACTCCAAAGCGTGATTTTGAGACAGAACCAGAGGCTGACCCATTTTTACTGTTTCATTTCTTTGTGGCTGTGACTGAGCAAACAGAACAAGATTTGTTTGCATTGTGCTCTTTCATTTATTTCCCATTTTGGGAGGAAGAGTCAAGCTAATTACTGACAAAACCCACAAGAGTTAATGAAGCTATTTATCACTGGGTATTTTTGTCCCTGTCACAAGGCTTGGTGCAGATCCCAAAGGAAATCTTGCCTGTGCATTAATAATCAGGGATATTGTTCTACTTTTATCAACTCTGCCAGTGCTGATTAGGACTTGCTTAGTGGGAAAGAGTTCTGAGTTTGTCATTAAACTTGTAATGAGTCTCCACACATCTTTATTGATCTGTGTGATCCTTTCACATCCCAAAAATGCCAAAGGGAGCCTTTTCCAGCTTTGTGTGTCCAAGCTGTGCCTTCTACCTTGGGGCCAGTCATGATCAGCCTTAACTTGTGCCTTAGTCTGTTCCTGAGAAATACAGATACCAGGTAACACTAACTGGCATCTCCCTCAAGAAAAAAGTGTAGTGCTAAATAAAATAGGATTCTAAATGCCTAAAGACAGCAAACAGGCTGGTGTTGCCTTAGAAAAAGATGGATAATAGAAAATACTCTCTTCTGCCTCTTCCTTTTTCCCTTTAGCTACTGCTGAGCTTTAAACACAAGTGACAATTCTTTATTTCTCCTGCTGGTTTTAAAATGCCCAGGGACTGCATAAAACACATCCATATGGCACTGAGTACTTGGATCAGTGGCAGAGCAGGTTTTTTTCTGGTTGTCCTTCAGTGTGTAGCTGTCAACTGTAAAACCCTCCTGGGTTTTTGCATAGTGTGCCTGGGAATGGTTGTGTAAAAGGAAGGATCCTTTGGGAGAATTGCTGCTCTGCCTGTTAGAGGCAATTTCTTGTCCACTGGAGATGGACCAGTAAATACCAGTGAAGCAGCTCAGCTGTCTGAGTGGGAGGAGGAATCTTCAGGTAAGATGTGACCATGAGGAACAAGGGATTTGTCCTTGTCACTGTCATTGTCTGCTCACATCTTTTGCAGTGGGAGAAATACTGTTCAGGTTCCCTTGAGGAAGGTGAGTTTCACCTGAGCTGTTTAGAATGAAAACCACAGCAGGGAGCTTGGACAGGATGGTCTTTAATGGTCCTTTCCAACCCAACCCATTCTGTGATAACTCTTTTACCAAATATTCGAAGCAAACTGCAGTAGTGTACAGCAGGAATTAGACCAGGGAAGTAGATGCTGCAGGATCAGGAATAAAATGAAAATTTTCTCATTTAAGGAAAACAGAGCAGATTTTTAATAACTTTAACTAGCTCTCCATTTGTAGTTACAGAGACTAATGTTCAGCTAGATTTAATCCCAAGTGTGTGTCTCTATCCAGATGTAAATCTAATCTAAAGCAAGGCTGAGAACTTCAAATTTAAGACATGAACCTGCCTTGAACTGGTAGGTTTTGAAAAGCATCTTCTGGAGAGAGAGAAAATAAATCCTTGATTTCTATATTGTATTGAATTTCACTAAAAAGTTGGGGAGTGGAGTTCCAGGCCTTGCTGGGCACTGCTGTCAGCAACACCCTGGGAAAAAAAACTTTCTGGGTCAGAAAAGTGCATCAGCCTCCATTTCCTTCTGTTTTGGACGAATTATTGTGGAAAACAACACTGTGAACATTCTCTGAGATGCACAAAGAGAAGAATGAATGAGAATTAATGAGCTTTTCAGACTAACACGTATTTTCATAGTCATCTTTTTTATAAGGCAGTTACTGAAGTGTTAATCATTTGATTACTGGCTGTTGTAGATAAGGGAGTAATTGGTCCCCTTTTGTAAATGATGGAAATGCCTGACAGGAAGGGGCAGGCATGAAAACTCTTGTTTCCATGGATTATTGCCCAGAGAGATTGACTGGAACTAAAACCCCTTTGCTCTGATGACATTTTCTGTTTCCTATTTTCTTCTCAGTAGAAAGGGCAGATCCCAAATGTGTGTGAAACCTAATTTTTGGCATGGCTTGAAATGAGTATTCTGAATTTCTTTTAGAAGCCATTGAAAATGAGCCTTTGGTGATGGCCAGGGAGAAGGACTGAATCTTGGCCTCCTGAGTGGAAAACAGCTCTGGTGCTGCTTGAGGACATTCTCCTGAGCCTTGAGGAGCTGCACTTCCCTGTTTTCCTGGGGCTTCCCTGTTTTCCTATTTTTTGGTGTAACTGTTAGGAAAATCAAGTTATTCCCTCTGTCTTGGGAAGGAAAAGCATGTGAAATGCAGGATCAGGGCAGCTTTTTTCACGTCCTTGGGAGTTTAAAATGGTGCTCCTGTGCAAAGGGCCTGGCCCCTTCCTTTGTATCCCTGTTCTTGCAGCACGTGGGAACGAGCCGCGGATAATCCCAGCCATTCCCAGAACAGCTTTCTCTGTGTTCATCTGCTTGGTAGGTGTCATTCCCTGTTATTCCCTGTTACATCATGCCACTTCACTCCACTCCATGCTTCCCTTCCTGCTGCTCTGCACCAGACACTCATAAATATTCATGTACACTTCCCACCATCCGTTCAGGCTCCTATCCCTGGCTTGGGGTCTATTCCAGTTTGCTAAATGCAGCTTTTTTTACCGGTGCCGAGGGCTGACTGGGGAGCTAAAGGCTGATGTCACACTTTCTGCTTTGGGAATTTGCTGGGAATTGCTGGGATGTTAAGGTTTTAAAAAAGGTTTTGCTCAGAAATTCTCCCATCACAAAGAATCTACCAAAGTTCAAGGCACCTGATTGTCACAGGGTAAAAGGAAAATGGAAATTTCCTCAGCAGCAGCAAAATTCTGGTTGTGCTGTTTCTTACTTCATCGAATGAGTAAAACTCATCTCTCCACCTTCAGCTCTAATAGAACTGTCTCATCTTTCCTTGAAAAGTCCAGTCCTGATAGAATCTTTGTAAGGACTAAGGGAATTGAATTTACAACAAGCAAATAATCAACTTTTTGTTCAGGATCTATCAGTACTTTAAAATATTCAGGGCTGTGTATAGAGGGCAGAGGAAAGAGGCCAATTTGGTTATTCCACTGGTTCATCGATCACATGTCGCATCTCATTAAATTCATCCTCATTTTGTTTGGAGCACTGGGACAGTGCTACTACTGATCATCTGAAAGGGGTTAAAACCTGGGTTTAAAAAAAACAAATTAATTGTAAGAGGCTTACCACTCTCCCATGAATCACAGGGTCCCAGAATGGTTTGGGTTGGAAAGGACCTTAAAGCTCATCCAGTCCCATCCCCTGCCAAGGGCAAGGACACCTTCCACCATCCCAGGTTGTTCCAAGCCCCATCCAGCCTGGCCTTGGACACTTCCAGGGCATCCATATGCTTCAGGAATACCTGGAGCTTCCAGAAGTCTCTCATGGTCTCCCATCAGTTTCTGTAGAGTTTTTAATTTGGATTTTTTCTGCTATAAATAGTCTTTGAATAACTGTGGTGATGGCTGTGAGGAGTTATTTCTTACGGCTTTGTCAACTGCTGGCTAACAAATGGAAATGGAAGACAGGGAAAGGCCAAGTCCACCTTTCCCTGTAGTTCACCAATGCTGGACAGGCTGCTCTTGGAATGGAATTGGACTATGAGAATCCTCCACTGCCAGTCCCTGAATTTCTGTGTGTGTTTTCTCCTCCTCTCTGTGGGTACAGGCCAGCGATTCTCAAATTGAGAGCTCTAGGCTGCCAAAAAATCCCTGAAGCCAAAGTAATTGATCCAGGACTACATCAAACAGTTTTCAATAGTGCTTTTAATTAAAAGGCAAAATAAAACCTTTGTTGTGGTGGTGACCTGTAAAGAAATGAAGGATTGGCAGGGATTCATTGGTCTAAAAAGGCCAGCTGCAGTTGTTTGACATTGTTATTGATTGTGTCTGCCTTTCTAGAGCTCCTTTTCGAGGTAGGATGCCATAAAACCTCCACAAATAAACTGCCAAAAACCCCTTTTGGCGGTGGTTGCTCTGTTGTCTGTTCTCCTTTCCCCTACAATCATGGATGAACTGCTGCCAGCAACATCCTTGTGACTTTTTTCATTGGAGCAGCTTGGAGCAGGTTCTGCAGCCTGTCCGTAAATTCTTGCAGGGCTTTGACTTGTTTTGGAGCTGAGGTTTGCCATGTGGGTGTTGTTTTGTAGCCCTGTGAGAGCTGCTGGATCCCCGTTCCCGGAGGGATTTAAAGCCCTGTGGACGCAGCACTTGGGGCAATGGGGTTGGTGAGGTTCTTGGCATTGCTTGGGGGAATGGTTGGACTCCATGGTCTTGGAGGGCTTTCCCAACCAAAATGGTTCTATGAGTTATTTTCTTGCATTTTAGAAGTATCCTTGTGGACCAAAATGTGTCCTGAACTGTCAAAGAAATACCTAAATACCAATATTTGGCATCTGCACGTTGTGTGCATGTCCTCACTGGCCATGGTTCTGTGGGGAGCAATGCAGCTGCAAATGTCCTTTGTCAGAGGAGATGCCACTAAAGTAGAAGGAATAAAACTGCTGGAATTGTGTTGAGAGGACTTTGTGTTCAGAGGGTGCTCCCTGTGCTCTGCTCCCTCCAAAGCCACGGATTCTCTGTGGCTGCTTTAATTTCCTGATCTCCGTGTTTGATCTCTGCCACGAGCTCCAGGCCATTGTTTGTTCTGCTTGGAATGAGTATCAAACCCAGAATTGGCTCAAATCAAGGTGAGCTGTTCTCTGGGAGGAATGAAATGAAATATATTTAAGGTAGAAAGTGATGGAGCATCTCTTGAATTCCAGAAGTGATACAGAACAAACCTAAATTGTTCCATGTTTTTCTGTGACTCTCTGGATATTCTACATGAACTTCCTAAACAGAATCCTAAATTCCTTCTTAAAGAAGCACATCTGTATAATAAGACCACAGTATAATTTATAACCTAGATGTTTAACTAGGCTGGGAATAAATTATCTTAAAAGGGGCTGTTTGAACTGTTTTGTTTATACTACTTATAGGGGTCCATGCATGGATTTCAAGATGGTTTCTATTTTGCAGGCTTTTTTACTGATTTTNNNTTTTTTTTTGGGGTTTTTTTTATTTTTTTTTTTTTTTTTTTTTTTTTTTTTTTTTTTTTTTTTGGTTGTTTTTAAATTTATTGAGGACTTAAAACTGTAAGGAATTGGCTCAGGTGATGCTTTGGTCTGATCTCTTCTCCCATCAGGAAAGAAATGACAGAATAAAATAGGTTTGACAATAGAGCAGGAGTGGAATCAATAGGGGAAAAAATCCTTTAATTAGAGGGAGGAGATGAGACCTCCTCAACTGTGGCTTTTGCCTCTGCTCCCTGGGACTAGACTGGATTCCATCCTCTTGAGTTGCTCACTGTGAATGGGATAAACTGCACCTGACTGAGAATTCCTTGGATGAATGCAGTCTGCTGGCTCTGACAGT
>WEKY01051260.1:141612-175852 GCA_013390045.1 Picathartes gymnocephalus
TCAGGTAATGAATGAGTTTTGTTTCTTGCTTTGAGGGAACCAGGTGAAATTTCCATAGTTTGACAGCGAAGAGCAGAGGAGGATGGGGGATGTTTTTATTATTTTTTAAAGAAGCTGCTTTAATCACTTTAATATAGCATTTCTGTTTCCAGTGCTGGGAATGACATACCTAAAAATATTCTTACTGGCTCATACAGATCATTTGAAGTCATCTCTGTGCATCTTCCTTTTGGGGCTTCTTTTTAAACACAAATCTAAAAATGGTTTTGAGGCATTCATAATTCAATATATTGTTCTTAGCAGTGCTTTTCCTTTTGGTGCCTTGGGTTGGGTTTTTTTTTTTTTTCCCCAGCAAAATTATTCCAGTGAAGATTTTGAAGTGAGTTTATCTGTGAAAGAAAATTTTAGTGTCACTGGGGTTTATCCTTCAATCAAATCTGAAAGGAGTCATGCGAAGGGCAAGTCAAATTTTGAGATTACACTGCAATTTATCTGCTGTTGTGAGGAGAAGGCTTTCCTCATCTTCCTCCCTTTACCTCTGGCTTTCAGCAGGTTGGATCTCTTAGCCAAGGCCACGTCTGAGGGCTGTGAGAGGCCAAGTGCAGTTTTCCAGTTGAATGGGCTGGGTGTGTTGATTACTTTTAAAGTTATTTTGCTGTGCAAATATTTCTTGGTTTGTTGTTTGTTTTTATTTTCTTTCTTTCCTGATTGCTGATGCTTTCAAAGTTCTAAACAACCACTAGGATGAAGTCAGCGATTTAAATGTGACTTTTCCAGAAGAATCCTTGGACAAGATGTGACTCTGTAGTATGATACACCTAGGGAAATAAGAGGGGGATGTCAGGCCTGCTCCTTGTGCATCCCACAGTCCAAGTGGCACAATCCCAATTAGTTTTCCTTGGTAGGGCACTCCTGGTTCCCTGAGCCCTTTGCAGACTCTGGCAACAAATGACCTTCTAATCCCGTGCTGGCAGGGAGGTGATTTGTGTTATCTGATGGGTCTGTGCCCTCCTCCCCAGAGCCTCGTTAGGAGCTGTGGGAGCCCACCATTAATCAGTGTCATTGCTGGGGGCTGCTGCTGGACACTCACATCTCCCCGGGAGCAGGAGGAAGGCAGCCTGCAGGAATCAGATGGAACGACCTTGGAATTTCTCCAGCGACTGCTGTCGGATCAGAGTGGCTGGAAGCACGAGATCAGCATATTGATTCCATCTCACAGCTGAATTCTCGCTGTGAAACCCCTGCCAGGCAGTGGCTCAAGGCTCCCAGGCAAAGGGGATTGATCCATCAGGGTGACTCCACGAGATGAAGGCTTGGAATTTAGCTCGTCCTGGTTCATGGCAATTCCGCTGATAGGAACTTCACAACTTCCCATCTTTTAACTCAATCATCTTTGGGCACTTGCCTGTTTGCTGCCACAATTCAGCTGCTGATTCAGGAGGGTGTTGGTGTTTGGGCATCTGCTGATTTCTGTGCTGAGCCAGGGATCAAACCTTTCCTTTGAGGAGTTTCCTAATTTTCTACATCAGAACAGCCAACTTCTTCTTGTCCTGGAACATAGGAAAACACTGCAGCCCTCCAAAACCTTCTAGGATTTTATAATCACAGCACTTAAGCAATGGTGTTCGAGGCACAACTGTGGGATTAGGAGCTGTTTGATGCGGAGATTTAGTTGGATGGAAAGTTGAAAGGAACCAAGAACTCATCTAGTGAAGCCATTGTTCAGCCTCTTAATGACAGAAATGTCCAGAACTGATGGTCAGGTGTGATGTTGAAGCAAATGGTTTCTTTGGTTTATCACTTATTTACTTCGCTTCCCTTCTCTTCAAAAGCTTCTCGGGTGCCTTGGATGTAAATTCCTAGAGTGGAATGACATTTGACATCTCTGTGTGCCAGGGAAGGGAGGAGAATCCACTGCCCAGCTGAATAAGTTATTTTGGAGTTTAATTGCCTCAATTTCCCAATTCCATGCCCTTCCTGCTCGGATTGTGGTTGGACTCAGCTTTTAGCTGTTAGATCTCGATCTGCAGAGGGAAAAGTGGCTGGAGACCACTTTTCCTGAGCAGTAAGTCACTTCTGCCCCTCACCTTTCCACTGGTTGCTGTGAACTCTGCAAGCTGCCTGGTTTTTTGCCAAAAAGTTCCTTCTCAGCTCCTGAATTGTTTAAGATTCTCCCTCGCTTCCTGTAGCACAGCAGTCGGTGTGTCCAGTCAAAGCAAACTCCATTCCCAGCATTTTGTCCCCCACCTCTGTCCCTCCAAGGATGTGATATTGACCTTGGAGTTATTCCAGCAGCATGCCAGGAATATTTTGGACTACAGGATATTGCATTGCTGACTAATGCTGCCCTGGACATACTTGTGTGTGGCAATTTTTCCAAGAGATTAAATTAACTCACTAGATTTAAATAAAAAAACCACCCAAACCAACATCTCAATGAAACAAAGCTGAAGTCTTGAGTGTCTTATCTGTTCCTTGGGCTAAAATGCCCGGATTACTTATCCAGTTGTTTTCCATCTGGATTTTAAGCAGCTGGTTGTTCTTGTCTCTATGTATTACCTTGTTCTGCTTCTCCCTGCTGAGCTTCATTTGCCTCCTGAGGTCATTTTGGCATTTTCCAAGATTAATTTGAATTCTGATTCTGTCCTTTCCCTTGCTTGCAATCACTCCCAAGTTAATGCCTTCTGGGAATTCGAGAAACATACGGCCAGCAAGGCAGAACAGAAATTAGAGATACGGTGGGAACTGTGGGCTTTCATTCCTGCCAGCATTTCTAAAAGGAGTCAGTTTGGGTTTTTTAAAAGGAGGAATGGCAATGCCTCAGTATTCATGGAATTGAAACTGTGAGCAGTTGGTGTTAATACCAACTTGATCTGGTGCCTGTCAACATAAACCTGGGTCTGTTCACAGAAGAAATGTTTTGGAACTAAGTCCATTAGGAGGCTTTCTCCAAATGTTGGTTGAAACAGATATTTAAATAAGCCAAGCAGTACCTTATTTCCCCCCTCTTCTTGTGAAATGAGTGAAGGTAGGGTAGGGACGCTCCAGGAATCAACAGAATATCTTCATATTTTATAGTTTGTGGTCAGACCCCATCCAAGACATGTCACTCAGAAGGGAAAAATTTTCTGGAACACTTCATTGTCCTTCAGGGGTCGTGAGTTACCAAAGCAAATAATTTCCTGGGTGAGATTGGACCTGTGAAGAATTAAGTGTGGCTGTTTGCATCAGTGGCCACGTGAGGAAACCAGCTTGTTTGTGATTCTGCAAATCAATTCCTGGGATTCAGCCTGTGCTGCAGCAGGAAGGGATTGGGTTTGCTTGTCTGTGTCTCCTGAGGATTGTCACTGGGTCTGGAATGAATCCCTCTTCTCTGCACAGCAGCTCGTGGCTGTTTGTCCTGCACCAGCTCGAGCTGCTCAGCACATCCGTGGGACAAATCTGAGCAAGGGATTCAGGAATCATTCCCATCTGGGATGTGCTGCTACAGAAAACCTGCTCAGGGAAGGGAATATTTGCTCTACCTTTGTGGAGGCAGCTTTTTAACTTCGTGGGAATCCTGATTCTGCCTCCAGAGCAGAATGTGTTAGAAATTCACACGGGAATTCAGATTTTGACGTGGGAAAATCTCATCTCTCCAAGGCTGTCTGCTGGGTTCCTGTTTGTTTAGCCCTTTTTCAGATTTAACTGAAGATGAAAATGCTGCTTAATTGGAGATCTTGGTGACACTCATGTTAAGATTTAAAACAAACAAAACCCCCCCAAAACTCACCCCAGAAATCATAAAATGGTTTAGGTTGGAAGGGACCTTAATCTTGCCCTAAATCCCTGTGTTCACTGGATGGTCACCCTGGCAGAGAACTAAAATCCTTGGAATATTGCTCAGAGAACACAATTGGCCCAGCTCAGCTGTGTTGTTGGTCTTAGAGGAGTAGAAAATAAGTGTTGTGAGGATGGGGGGTCTGGAAGTGAATAATTTCCATGTTTTATGAGGGAGAAGAGTTTTTTGTTGCTGGTAGTTGCTCTTGTCCTTGCAGGAAGTTTAAGTGCACACTATGGATCTGTTGGACACAGCAAACCACTTTTAAATCACTTGCTTAAAACTCGTTCTGAAATTGATCCTTTAATCCATGTTTTTATTTCTTCTTTTAGTGGGGAAGACTTCCTTGATCACCAGGTTCATGTATGACAGCTTTGACAACACCTACCAGGTAAATTAATCCTTATTTTTGTCTTGTGTAAGATTCCTCTGCTGCCGTGTCTTCCATTGCAGGAAAAGTCATTCCAGACAAGTTGGGGCACTGACCGTGGAATTCCCAATTGTAAAATCTTAGTTTTAATCACCTGCCAGAGTGGCTCTTCTGGGTTGGATTCTGCTCCAGGAGTTTATGTGCTGCTTGCAGCAGGATAAGCTGTGTTTCTAAAGGAATACCCAAGGCACAGCCAGGGAATAGCAGTTGTTAAAGTCTGCCAGGTTTGGTTTTTTTTTTTCCCCCACCAATTTCTACCAGACCATCACAGATTTAATCCCTGTGTGTGGATAACATAGCAGATACCCAGCTCTTTTAAACAACCAGTTGACACAAGCTAGAAAATCATACAAAATGAAAAAAAAAAAAAAAAGGAAAATTTAGGAAGTTTAGAAATCAGTTTTACAAATTAGCATTGTGCAGTCCAGGAGAAGAGTCATTGTTGCCCACTCCCAGAATTTAGCATGAGCTCAAAATTTGTCAAGATACTTCGGTTTCCTGAAGTGTGTCTCCTCCAAGCAGAACATGTTTCATGACTTGGTTACAGTTGGTGATGTTCTGGATACACGAAACTGAGAAAAATCTGTTCCCTGGTGCCTGGGAAGGTTTTTTTAGTGGGGTGGGAGGAGGAGGTAATAGAAAAAAAGGAAAACGTTGTGATTCTCCTGTTCCTTAGTGTCTACCCAAGGATCTTATTGAACTGAGTGATTTCCCTCCTGCCTCCTTCAGTAATTCCTCCTTGCTGCTGCTAGGAAAAGCAGGATGGGAAGTTCTCCCTGAACTGTGGGAAGAGCCACGATTCACAGTGTGGGAGGGCTGGAGCACACGGCCCTGCTCCCGAGGCAGATTCCTCCCACTGTAATTACATGGACATTGAAGGCAGTTCTTTTATTTAAGCTGGGGTTTGTTTTTTTTCCCCCACACTATTTTTCTTTTAAGATTGCTCCTTTTCCTTCCAGAGTTTGTGTCCTGGTTCTTCCTTGAGGAGCTTTTTTCCTTCCTGAGTGCTTTAGGACGATACGGGTGTCACCATGGGAAGGTGGTCTGATGTAATACATTAAATAATTGCAAAACCTGTGAGTGGCACTTACAACAGTGAGAAATCCTAAGGGCTTCCAAGATAACTTGGATTTAGGCATCAGTGCTGCGTGCCCAGTTTGGGTGTTAGTGGGCTTGGGTCAGAGCCATTCATCCAAACCCCTCCGTTTTCCTGGAGTCGTGACTGAGGTGGGGGCCTACCTCCTGTTGTGCTGTAGCTGGAAGAAGGAATCAGTCACAAAAGCTCCATGAATTTGGCCAAAATCACACTGCCTGTTGGTGTCAACCCAAAATAGACATTTTTGGATGCCCAGGGTTCTCTAGAGGCCCCTCAGACCCCTCAGTATTTATTGCCAATGCACATCACACCCATGGCTAGCTGGAGCAGGAGGTGAGTTCAGGGACAATCTGCTCGTTGTGGATGTTTCTGGCAGATCTTGAATGCATATTTTTCTGAAACCTATCATTTGAACATGAGGTTTTTGTGTTCCGCTGTTAAAAATAGAAAGCTGCCATTTAATAAAATCTGTGCTGTGCATTGGATTCCTTTTGCTCACTGCTGGATGAGAGGAATTCAGCTGTGTCCCTCTGTCTTATCAATGAGAACTTGCTGTACTGTGTCAGAAACCCGAACACCTGGAATAAAACCGTGCAAGTGGAGGTGTTTATTTTAGCTGAAGTGAAATTTTTCCCTTGTGCTGTGGCACCATATGTGACATATCATATAAAATCTATTTTAGTAAAAATCTGGGATATAGGGAGTGCTGGAATGCACTCCTTGATACTGCTGCTTCCCTGTGTTGTGGTAGGACAGGCTGGGAGAGGAGAAGGCTCCAGGGAGAGCTCAGAGCCCCTTCCAGGGCCTAAAGGGATTCCAGGAGAGCTGGAGGGGGACTGGGGACAAGGGATGGAGGGACAGGACACAGGGAATGGCTTCCCACTGCCATTAAGATGTTCTCCAGGAAGCTCCCACTGGTGTCTGGAAGTTTGGGTGCAGTTCTGCTGCTTTAGGATGAACCAAGCTTTAGTGGTTGTTAGCTAGGGATCATGTAGGTGTCTGCCTTAATCTGCCTGGAAAAGTGAAGATCCATGGAGATACTTGGCAGCTGAGAAGAAGACAGTGTGCCCACATGTCCTGCTTGAGCTGGGGGCACCAGTTTGTCACATGGATAAAAATCCCCGCTGCTACCCAAATAAATGTGTGGATTAAACTGCCAATATGCATCAACTGAAGTCAAGCTTAAAACCTTTTGTGCTTTAAGGAGTTTTCTGGTCGTGAATATATTAAACAAATGGCTTATTGAATCAAGCTGTATCTTAAAAATAAGAAACCCGACCTGTTTTTCTTGCAGCTGCTGCTGCACCCCCGAGAAACACTGCAGGTGTTCTGACATTTTATTTAAGAGCTGTTGGTTTTCTCATCTCTTCACAGGCAACAATTGGCATTGACTTCTTATCGAAAACCATGTACTTGGAGGATCGAACAGTGAGTAAGATTTTGTTGCTCTTCTCTGTGAACAGTAGGAATGAGGACCAGCATCTGGTTTTGTGCAGCCCACACTTCTGAAATCACTTGGAAGCACAGGCTGAGCCTTCATGTCCCAGCTGCTTCCAGACTGACAAGTGCTGTGGAGACACAGCAGTGGGGAATGGGAAATCATCATTTGGTGTGCTGAGCTCTCAGGTGCAGTTTGGGAGTGGCACAAGGTGCTTTAGTGTCACCCTCTGTGAAGGAAGAGATGGTACCAGATAATTTGAGGAGTGAATGATGGTGGGAATCTGGAGAAAGGGGAACCATGCTTAATCCCTTCAGCTTTTGATGCCCCAAGGCAGAAAGGTAAAATACAAGTTGCCAGATGTGGCCAGTTAATAGCTGGCTCCATCTTCTTACTCTTAAAAAGAAGGTGGCCTCTGATGAGGTCTCTCAAATGAGACTTGTTTCCTTGCCTGGTGCAGTTTTAGCTCATCAAGTGAAATCACTCCTCTGTGCAAGCAAAGCTGTGGTTTAAAATGAGCTCAGATTCTTAATTAAGGAATTCAGCCTCAGTCGAGCTATTTGCAGAAACAAAACTGCAGTGCTGCAGAAGCTTATGGTACTGGATAATCCCCCAATAAATGGGTTGGGATAAACCCCCAATAGTTGGGTTTGGATAAACCCCCAATAAATGGGACTGGATAAACCCCCAGTAAATGGCATTGCATGGAAAGTGCTTGAGGGATGGGATCTCCTTTCCATGGCCAAACTGGCTCTTGCACACCTTGCCATACATGTTGCTTTTAGCGTGTCTTGCCTTTTCTTCCAGAACCTTGCTGGTAAGAGCCATTCAGCCTCTCTGTGCATGTTACTTTGCAGTTTAGAGTTACAATGAGAATTTTATCCTTGAAAAACTGACACGAGTAGCTTTTCCAGCTTTTCCACCAGCAACCATCCTTCATGCTGCTGGAGGTTGCCTGTGTGAGTCCTGAGGAAGGAGAGCAGAGCCTCAATCTGTTGTGTAGGGAGAACTGCAGGTGAACCATTTCACAGAATCACAGAATCACTGAGGCTGGAAAAGCCCTCCAAGATCAAGCCCAACCATTCCCCAGCACTCCCAAGGCCACTACTAACCCACCTCCCCAAGTGCCACATCCACATGCTTCTGAACACTTCCAGGGGTGGTGACTCCATTACTTCAGCCGTAGCTTTCTTGTTGGTCCTCTCAGTTTGGAAGCTGAGCCATTCCACTCCTCCTCTTTTGGAAGGGAAGCATTTTTTTGGGAAGCTGAGCTATCTGCACCCCCTCCAGTCTGGCTGCTGTTATCCCTCGGGAGAGATTGCTGTAAGGAGACAGTGTCCTGCTGCTCCCAGTCCCCAGGCACCTCCTGCATGAGTTTATCCTTTTTATTTAGCTTTTTTTTTTTTTGGAAAAAAGTAAAACATTTCTTTACTCTTTCATTTTTAGTGGCAGTTTGGCTTTTTTAATTTTCTCCCACCCACAGATCAGGTTGCAGCTGTGGGATACTGCGGGTCAGGAACGTTTCCGTAGCCTCATTCCCAGTTACATCCGTGACTCTGCTGCTGCTGTAGTAGTTTACGATATCACAAGTAGGTATTTTGCACCGGGTTTGACCTTTTTTCTTATTTTTCTTGCTTGTTTGACTGATTTTGTTAGGTACGGTTGCAATTATGGGACACAGCAGGTCAAGAGCGGTTCAGGAGCTTGATTCCTAGCTACATTCGTGACTCCACTGTTGCAGTTGTTGTTTATGATATCACAAGTGAGTGGGGGGAATTCTGCATTTCTAATACTCTGCCCTTTCCATCCTCTAGCTTAGCTTTGCATGTCCTCTCACATCATCTGCTTGGGGCTTCATCCTGGCATGACAAAAACGTGGTTTCTTTGCTTGTTTTCAACAAGCCCCGTGGTTGCTGCTGTTGTAATGTATAAAGTGTCTGACAAATATCATTTTAACCCTTCCCTACCCCGTTTTCTTCAGTCCTCCAGTCCTGCCTGCTCTCGTTGCACTCTTCCATCTGCCTTTTGGTCATAACATCACCTGTGACTTTTGGTCTTCATGTTCATGGGTATCTGAATTGTCAAATTGGAGACTTTTGTAGCTTGCTCCATTCACCCTCCCCCACCAAACGAAACCTGGGCACGGGCTGGCGGGGAGAATGCATTTACATCACATTTTCCTTGGAATCAGCCACTCTCACATGCTGCAAGATGTAAAACTTAACCACTAAGCCCTTACCCTTTAACAATTGCTCTTTCATTTCTTACTAAGGTATGTACATTTTTGTCAACTAAAATATTAGTGCTTCTTCAGCCCTGCTCCTTCTGTCCCTCCCCTCAGTCCAGACACCCCTTAACTTACCAGTTCCTGCACTGACAAAGAGCAGAAATTGTATTTTAGGGGAACTAAACCTTCAGACAATTTCAGTTCTAAACCAGAATTGACTGAGAACAATGGCCAGTTCTACACAAATGCATAAGTTCTTGTCCTTTGATTTATAAATACTAGAAGATCACAGCAGGAATAGGGGCTTTACCTAGAAAAGCTCTAATTGTTAAAAATGGCACTTTCCTTTGAGCTAAAATTGCAAGTTAGCTGTGAACTCTGAATTTTTTCCTGACCCAGCAAATTCAATATTGCCAAGCACTAAAGAGAATTAAGACACTGGCAAGTGATCAAGTCTTGCCTGTCTAGCATGCAATATATTACTTTGCAGTAGAAACCATTAAAAAAAAAAATCAATACTTTTCAAGAACTGCTGCAGAGCCCACCCCCCCCCGCCTTTTTTAGTACTGAAACTACTTTGGCTGCTCAGATGGTCTTTGTGTCACTAACTGGCAAATGCTGAGCTCTGTGGCAGCTTCCCTCCAACTCCTTTTTCCCTGTGGGATGCAACTTTTCAAGCACCATTCCAGTCTGGAATTCTTGCATTGCAGCTTTTAAGGATGTAGCATTAAGTGCCTGTGAAGAGGTTAAATTTCTGCTTCTGGTTTTATGCAGAGATTTAGAAGTTGCTTTGAAGGCATGTGTTCAGTGCCACGGGAGTTGCTGCTGTGTTGTGTAACCCTGGGATTCCCTAGAGAAAATAAAAAGTGATTGATTCAAGTGTACAAAAAGGCTGGGATTGAGGATTTTGAGGAGCAGTGGAACTGTAGGAACCTCTGTAGGTGCACAAGCCATGAGCAAAGGTGCAAAAATTAATCCCCACTCCCTATTGAAAATACTTTATGTTGAACTGAAAAATCAGGAACTGAAACACAGTGATAAGACTTTTCATTTTAGGTGCTGTCAAAACCAAATTATAGATGGGCTCCGTTCCCTGCCTGGCTTTGAATCCACCTGTAATGAAGCACCTGCCCATCTGAAATTAATGCCAGAGTTTCCGTGTCCTTTAGTGGGGGAGATTCAGGGTTCCACTCGCTGATTCTTCATCACCCTCTTCCGCCGACTCCACAGAATACGCAATTTTTCTTTCCAAGTCCAGGTGTATTTCCTGGTGAGCTGTGAGGGACAGCTGCAGTGATAACCCTCTCCACTGTTCTCTGATAGATGTAAACTCCTTCCAGCAAACCACAAAGTGGATCGATGATGTCAGAACGGAACGGGGCAGCGATGTCATCATCATGCTGGTGGGAAATAAAACAGATCTAGCAGATAAGAGGTATGGAGGAATAATCCAGCTTTCACATGCTTTGCTTACTCTGCTGCTCTTTGCTCCTGTTTTAAAGAATATATTCAAGTGTATTTTTTTTCTGTGACTAGAGAAATCCCAATTTTAAAGCCTCTTTCTTTTGGCTAAGCCAAATTTCCATCCCAGTGCTGTGAATGAGTTGAAAAACCATCACCAGCTTGTTCAGATGTCAGGAGAGAAGGGATTGTTGACTACAGCCCACATCAGTGAATGAATAAACTGGTTACAAATATTTGTTCTTAATAATGTTCTGCATAATGGGTGGAACACATATCCAGGGAAAAATGGGACAAAATTCCTCCCACATGAGATGGTTACACTTGGACCTTTGTTAAAACAGTTTGGTTTTGATGATTGTTTTTGGGCTGTGACAGCCTCCTATACAGGGATTTGGGAGTGAACACTTGGCTGTTCTGCTGGAATGCTGAATTCTGCTTTGGGAGCCGTGTGTGCCCTGGAAACGGGTCTGGTACCTGAAGTGGTGATACCTGTCTGCAGCTATGCATTCCATGCAGGAAAAAAACCCATTAAATGCTTTCAAAAGTGTAATAAATCTTAATTATTAAGGTATTTGTCCAGGTTTGGTTGGTTTTTTTTTTTCCGCTAACCCTGTGTTTTCTTCCCCAGACAAGTGTCCATTGAGGAAGGAGAAAGGAAAGCCAAAGAGTTGAATGTAATGTTCATTGAAACTAGTGCAAAAGCAGGATACAATGTAAAACAGGTGAGTGGCTGCTGTTAACAAACCCTTGTGGGAAGAACGCTGCCCTGGATCTTGGGAAGCCTTGGCAAAAGGGGCCAGTGGGAATTGCAGTCCACACACAGCCAGCAACACCTCAGAGCTGAATTGTTGGCTGAGGTTCTGAAGGGTCTCTGACCTTGCATCAAATGATTTGGGACTTTCTTCCCCTTGAATAACAGAGGAGTTATGGAAGAAGCTCTGTGAGTACAGAATCACACCTTCCTGGGTTTTTGATAAAACTGTTTAGACTGAAAGCAGGACAAAAAATTGGGGAAACACAGGTCTGAGGGCTGTTTGTGATTCTGTTCCAGTGAATGAACAAACCAGTGAAGGAGGAGCCTGATGGCTTAAAAAGCTTCCAGTGCGTAGGGAGACAGTGCAACTGCTGTTCCCACTCTGTTGGAAGGCACTGGAAGTGCCAGCAAATGTTCCTGGACAGCCAGAGCTATTTATTTCTAGTAGATGATGAGTTGCTTTTGAATTGGGGAAAGCAGTGAAAGGTCTTTTGAGCTGATGGCACTGCAGAAAAATGAGGGTTTATGTCCTGAGATGAGCTGTGGGTCTTTAAATTGAGACCTGGGAACGACATAAATTCATGGGTGTCTCCACAGTGCAAACCCGTGTGTGGGATGCTGTGTCCAGCTCCTTGTCCCCCAGGAATAGAAGGATGTGGAGAGGGTCCAGAGGAGGCCCTGGAGCTGCTCCAGGGCTGGAGCCCCTCTGCTCTGGAGCCAGGCTGGGACAGCTGGGGGTGCTCACCTGGAGAGGAGAACGCTCCAGGGAGAGCTCAGAGCCCCTTGCAGGACCTAAAGGGGCTCCAGGAGAGCTGGAGAGGGACTGGGGACAAGGCATGGAGGGACAGGACACAGGGAATGGCCTCCCACTGCCAGCGGGCAGGGATGGATGGGATATTGGGCAGGAATTATTCCCTGTGAGGGTGGGGAGGCCCTGGCACAGGGTGCCCAGAGAAGCTGTGGCTGCCTCTGGATCCCTGGCAGTGGCCAAGGCCAGGTTGGACACTGGGGCTTGGAGCAGCCTGGGACAGTGGAAGGTGTCCCTGTCCATGGCAGGGGTGGCACTGGATGAGCTTTAAGGTCCCTTCCAACCTAAACCATTGTGGGATTCTGTGTGTATGGATGACATTCCATGTATATTTTATATATGTAGTTACACCAATGGTTTCTGTGCAGAAGGGTACCAGGAGTAATAAAACAGGATTATAAACTACTTCATGTTCTAGACAGGACTAAAGGGTCTGTTGTTAAAATGTCCCTTGACTTTGTCTCTAAGTAGCAAAATGATTCCCTGTATAATGGGATAATTATAGCAGTGTTAACTCAGAGCTGTTTCAGTGCATTACCCACCATGGATGTGTTGGCTTCCAGGGTCCCCCCAATTATCCTGCCACAACAGAGGCTGCCTTGTAATTAAGGTTTGGATTCTGTGCTGCAATCCTTAATGAGTGCTTAGACCTGGGGGTGTGCACTGAGAGCAGTTGCCTCACTGAGAGGAGTGATGATGATGATGGTGATGAAGGAGCTCTACACTCCTTTTTTCCTGGAGTTTCTGTGCCCTGCCACATTTCCAGAGGTTCTGTAGCCAAGCCTGTGAGGGAGTTGTGGCTTTCAGGGCCAGCTGGAACCCTGAGGATTTGGTGGTGTGCAAAGACATGAGTGGATATTGAAAAAGAATTAAAAAGGGATTTTTTTCTGAGTTTTGAACCATGTGTTGCAGGCATGGACTGGGATGTCCAAGGATTTCAAAGCTGTTCTATTCTCTAGAATATTTGTAACTCTCATTTTTTATTAGTTTAATAAGTAGTTGTTTAAGCAATTATCAAAGGATAAGACTTTTAATACCACCACTTATATAGTTTCCTGTTTCTTTGCAGCTTCTCTATTAAATTGTATTAATTTATTTTAGTAACTTAGCAATAAATTCTCTCCCAGTGAAATGGGAAAGTACAGCTGCAGAGTGGATCCCCTTCCCATAACCTGTGTAAAATCCTTAATAAGCTGAATGCAAATTTGACCTTCCCATGAGCGATAACTTCTATCCACAATTTATTCTGATCCTGCAGAACAATCACTGTCTAGGTCAATTTTCACACAGAATTTTCATACAGAAACAGCTGAATTTCTTGTCCTGCTCAGGGAGGAAATGGCTGTGACTTTTCCAGCTGCTCCTCATCATTGGGAATTCAGGGGACTTCTGTCCCCTTGGATGCTGTTGGATCTGTGACTGCAGAGCTGTTTGCAGTCCCCAAGGTCCTTCACTCTTACTGTTCCTTCTGGCTTTGGGCAGGGGGTGTTGAAGGAAAAATGTGTGGATATTAGGGAATGAAAGTGTTGGTAGTGTTGCTGTGGGGTTAAACTGATGCAGCAGAGGGGAACAGATTGGCTTTTGGATCCAGCAAAGACTGATTGCCAGGGGAGCCTTAAGCTGGAGAAGAGAAGTAGATAACTTGCCCCATTTAATGCAGAGAATTGTAGTCCTTGATTCATTCTGTCAGCCCTGAATAAGCTTTAAAAGACTTTGCAATTTTTGCTCTGTCTCAGCAGTCTGTATTTCAGGGAATCTTATTGTTAGTCCATGGATTTCATGCCCAGAATATGTCAGGGTTCATTTTGCTGTCTTGTAGAAAGAGAGGGGAGGGAGAGCCCTTGAATTCCTCCCTCCAGCAGTACCTGGCACACTCCACGCTGGCCCTGGAGGAGCCAGGGCATGAATGTGGTCCTTGGCAGAAGAACTTTCTCACGGCAGCAGCTGAGGGAGCACAGCCCCTCCCTGGCCCTGTTCTCACAGAGCTTTCTCCTTTCTTCTGATTCTTATCCATCTGATGGGCAGGAATTATCCTCAGAGTCGCAGAGAATGAGAATTAGGGGAAGATTTTCATTTGCCTCACATTGGGGAACAGGTTTCTCGCCTGGCTTTTCCATCTGGCCAGTGATCCTCCTGTCCTTTCCATATTGCTGCTGGAGTGTGGCTGAAAACTGGTTTATGCCTGCAGCCCTTTGTGACCCTGATCTGTTGGGATTTATTGGCTGGAGTAGCAGGAAAGGCACAGTTTGGCAAATGACTGGAAACTGATGGTGAGAGATGAGGCTTTTTTCCAGAGTTTCTATCAGGAAGCAGATTGCACAGTCGAACGCTGAAAGAGAGTTTGTGTGGCTTTTAGTCTTTCAGCTGCTGCATTTAACTGCTGCCTTGGAAAAAAAGTCCTGGATGCTCATCAATACTTGTGTTTTTATACCCACACAAACATTTAAACATGTACATGTGTGTACAGATACACACTGGCTCGGGGCTGACAGCACCAGGAAGCTCAGAAGGCCCTGTGGGAAGGCTGCTGTCCAACCATCAGGAAGTTTCCCTAATTGGATTTATTCACATATGCTGGGGCTGATAAGCAGAAGGTTAATAAGAAATAAAGTTGATTTTTCTTAGTTGCCAAATTCCTGTTTTTAGTCCTATAATTTAGGGGAGAAATACTGCTAAAAGCATCATTTTCTTCCTAGTCTAAATGTAAAGAAAGGATTACTGTATTTTAAACAGTCTTTCTGTCAGCAGTGTGGTTTAAATGCGGGAATTCCAGTTGGTTCCATCAGTGGAGGGTTTTTTAAAGACTCCTCACCCTTGCTCTGTGTGGGCATTCCTGCTGTTGGTTTAGGTACTGTTTAGCATCTAGAGTTTTGATGTGATTTTTGATACTTCCTGGTTGGCCTATGAGGATTTCCCTGAGGTTTTCAGGGAGGCTGGAACCTCCGGGTTAATGGCAAAGGTTCACAGAAACACAGAGTGGGCTGTACTAAGCTTTTTTACTTTGAAATTGTTGGCTGGAATCAGGGAGTTGCATCAAGTTCTAACTTCTCAGCCTGTTCTTGGCTCAGATTCCACTGTGTGCCAGATTCCTGCTGGGAAAGGTCCCAGACAGACCTGGGGGCTCGCTCATGGTGAGTTTGGAGGGGGCTGTCAAGCCAACAAAGTCATCTTAATTGTTTCTCCAGCATCATTTGGACACTGGGAGCCAAAGTGGGGAAAGCCCTCAGGCAAGGACCCGCAGGGCTGATTGGGTCCCCACATTCCTGATGTGAACAGACTGGCAGTGGCTTGGCTGGGTTTTCTGTGTAAAGTGGGTCACTGGGAATAAGTGGTTTAGCTTTGTGTCATTTGAGGAGAGGCAGGAAAACATGCAGCAGTGGAACTCGCCGGGGCTGACGTCAGACCCGCGCCGCGCCATCCGCGGCTCCCGCGCAGGGGTGGAGCGGGGACACGTGGGAGCATCCTGTGCTGGGGGGGCACAGGCAGCTGAATCCAGGGGAATTCTCCTGCATTAATAGTGGACCTCATCCAGAGGGCAGAGAAAAAGCCATGGGGTGGGAATTGCAAGCATCAGGGGCAAAGGTAGGAAATGCAGGGGAGGGAGTCGGTCCCGTTCCATCTCGCCTCCTTCAAGTGGAATAAAACTGTGAGGAGAGTTTGGAGCTCAGACCTTGCTGGGAAACTGGAGATGGGATTCAAGTGAGAGGCTTTGGATGCATTTGTTCTGTGCTTTATGCTCCTGAATGTGGGCATAGGATAACCATGGAATGGGCACCAAAAGATGAGGTTTAGGTTTGTGAATATTACTTTGTCTGGTTCATAGGAGCCTGAGCCACAGAGAGGTGAGGCTTGGAAGAAATCCTTTCCATACCTCCCAATTTTTGGCACTCCTCCATGTGTGTGAGCTCAGCTGATGCAGTGACAGGCTCCTTTGCCTTCATCAGCATGTCCATGCTCCTCTGTGATCCTCTGGGGAGGTGTGAAAATCTTAATTCCCACCTGGCATAGGGAGGTTGTTGGGGTCCATGGACATCCATGGCAGGTGTGAGGTGAAGTGCTGCATCCCACCCATCCTATTTGCAGAGAAAGTGCAGGAGGTTTGCTGCTTGCAAACCCATTTGATCTCCACTAACGAGAGCTGTGCTTTGCCCTTTTCTAGGAATAAAGGTTATATTTGGTGTCAGGATTTTGGGGCTGAGCAGTGTAAATAGTGCTGGAGGATGTGTTGAATCATTGTTTGAACTGTCTCAGCCTGGGGGGGAGCCATTGTTTTCATCTCTTCCCTGTGTGGTTCTTTGCAGCTTTTCCGACGCGTGGCAGCTGCCTTGCCTGGGATGGAAAGCACACAAGACAAAAGTAGAGAAGACAGTATCCTTTCTGTGCCTGTGCCAGGCATTGCCCTGGACCAGGAAAATCCACTGCAGCCCTCACTCAGCTCGTGGACATCCCAAAAAGAGGGGGAGTAGGGGCAAGTAACTTTCGAGCTTGAGGAAGAAGGATTGGTGGGTTGGAAGGCTGGGAACAGGGGTGTTGAGGGTGGAGGCAGCAGGGGAAGGAGTGGTGAGCCAAAGGGATGCTTTGCTTGGTGTTTGAATGTGTGGGATGTGGGAAAAAACCGCTGCAAAGAAGTCTGAAAAAAAAATCACCCTGTGGCTCTTGCAGATGAATCCAAAACCAAACTGTCCTGGAAGGGACCTCTGTAGGCCCCTTCTCTGACCTTCCTGTTCAAAGCAAGGCTGGCTCCCAAATCAGGCCAGTTTCTCCAGGTCACATTCAGGGAAACTTGGGAAATCTCCAGGGATGGAGATCCCATAACCTCTCAGGGCAGCCTGTCACAGCCTGGACCCCAGGCAGCATCTCTGTGATGGGAGGGAGAAGACTCAACTGATGGGATCAGTCTCAGCCAAGGGAAAGCAGGAGGCATGAGGGAGGGAAAAGGCTTGAAAAGCAGTATGGCTACACTCGAATCACTGGCCTGGCCAGGTGGGTGTGTTTGGAATAGCAGCTTTTCCAGAGTTGTTGGTTTTATTTGCAGCAGGGATCATGGAGCTGGTAAATAAAGGAGAATTGTGCCTTGGAGGAAGGAAGTCGCAGGAACTGTGGGAGTGGGACAAGCCTGGCACCAAAATTCCATCAGAGCATTCTGATGCATAGGGGGAAGAAGGATTTGGAAAGCTGGGGATTGCAGCTGCTGAGGCACAAGCTTTGTGTGTTAGGGACTTGAGTGATCAGAAATATTTCGTTATTCAGGTCCCTGAAAGGTTAATGAGCAACAATCTTTATTAATGAGGGGGGGTAGAGTGCAGAGGCAGGGACTGTGTCAGGCAGTTTGATCACCAGTTCCTAAATGAGAATGCAGTAAGGGCACTGGGAATTGGGCTTCCTGCAGCCTGCAGATAGCAGGGATGGAATAGGATTGTCTCCCAGGCAGCTGCATTAGGATTAACGGGGGCACTTCTGTAAAACATGGAGGGTTCAATGATCCTGACCCACTGATGCTCTGAGATGAAGCTGGCTATGCTAATGTCAAACATCTCCAACTTAAACACACTTCAAGCTTTAGATCAGCCACATGGGCCAAACATGGGACGTGAAGTGCTGGCCTTTTGTCTCCCTTTCTGTGTTTATTTTCTCCAAACCTCTTTAAAGAGCAACTTCAACCTCCCTAAAGAAATAAGTTGGAAGTACCAGCTGTGTGATCTCTTTGCCTCTCTGTTCTCTGATAAGGGGAACACTGGAGACTTGTGGAGAACAGCTCTGAGCTGGGGATTAGCATTCAGAGCTCCTCCGGGAAAGGCTCGGTGAGGCTGTAGCTGTAGGGCATCCACTGGGAATCCGAGTGCTGCAGAGGGAGTCCTTTATCACAGGCAGATTCTGAGCAGCTCTGTCTGCAGTGACCTTGTGGGACATCAGCTGCCACTGGAAGGGGGAATTCAGGCTGGTGGCAGGGCTTTGTTGGCTGCTGGTGGGAGCAGAGAGGTTTAAGTGAGCAAGGATTGATGGGGAGGTCGAGATGGCACGGCCAGAGCTCTGGGGGTGAGCGATGTGCAGTGGTGCCCAGGAAGTGGTGGAGCCCCCATTCCCAGACGGATTTAAAGCCGTGTGGATGTGGCACTCGGGGACATGAGATACTGGTGGCCTTGGCAGTGCTGGGGGAGCAAGTGGGCTTGAAGATTTCAGAGGGCTCTTCCAACCTGAGTGGTTCTGTGGTTCTGCAGAAACAGTGATTAGACCCTTCAGTGTATCCATGCATCTTTAATTCCCACAGCAGGAGATCATTGGGATCGCTGGGAAGAATAGACTGGTTAGAGACAAACATTGGGTTCCAACATCCTTTCTGCTGCAAATTTAATGTGCCAGGGCAAGAGGGGCAGGTGAGAAACCTTTGGTTTGGAGCTGGTCTTTTCGAGTATTTCAGTGGGAAGCACTGAAAATGCCGTTCAAAATCCCGCTCTTGGAGACCTGTTTGCCTTAACTTCCTCCTTCCAGTGATTGACATAAAACTGGAAAAGCCTCAAGAGCAGCCTGTCAGTGAAGGAGGCTGTTCCTGCTAATACCATGTGGCTTCCACCTTTCTCCAGAACATCACTGCTTTCCCTCCCTGTCCTCTTCATTGACTGCAGTGTGAATATTGGCTTGAACCTTCCCCTTTCCGTAATAACGTATCGCAGTTCATCATCGCTGGCTGTCTCGTGGAGATGATCTTTAGCTTCACAAGCACACCTCACACACACACACACACACACCAACAAAATGTCAGTGTCTTCATTATTTATAAGAAAAGAAAAAAAGCCAAAATATTCCAGCGTATTCTAGGTATAACTTTAAAAAAAACAGAAAGCAAAAAAAAAAATCGAAACAACAACAAAAAAATAGGTACAATTTCTTAATATTTGTTCCTTTTTTAATATGTTATGATATTGCACTTTGAAATGATGGCAACTGAGTAAGTTTGGAATTGGACCCAGACGAGATGTATGTGCAGAAGAAGGCTTGCAAATCTGACCCATTGGATTTCTCTCAGAAACTGGGAATGGCGTAGACAGCAGGCGGAATCATCGGGGGGAGGTGGCAGATGCCGAGGGTTGAACTCTTATCCTTGATAATTAAACACAAATTAACCCCAGGCTCTTAATTGCATTGAGCAGAGCGAGTCTGCCTGCGTGTCCAGACCCAGCCTGGCCTTAGCAGGGGTTTGACACCCCCGGCTGCTGGAGCTGGGAATTCTTGCCCAGGCAGCAGGGACACATTTCCAAGGAAGCATTACTGGGAAATACAGACAAGCTCTTTGGGATGAGTGGCTTCTGGAGGATTTGGGGGGGAAGGAAAGGGTGGATGTGCATTAGCAAAACACTTGCAGGAAACAGGGAAATAATGTTTTGAGTGCAAAATGAGTTCTCAGAGCTTTTTTTTTTTTTTTTCCTTTTCTAAGTAGAACACCAATTAAGTGAATTATTACTGCCCAAGAGATGGGAACGTAAGGGTTCAGCTGTTTGGAGGAGAAAGTATTTTGCTTCTTTGTTTTTTTAGGGGAAATAATGAAATCAGGACTGGCACTAAAACCTGCCAAAGCCGATTGAAACCTTGGAAATTTGGGAGAAAGAGGGAAGAGAAGCTGGCTGCCCCAGCAGAGGGGGAATGGCACCCGCTTTTCGAGAGTGTGGGCATAGCTCGGTGGGGAAAGGGTGTTTACTTTGATCCTACAGAATCCTAGTTGAGACATCTTAGATGGAAAGGGAGGGACTTGAGTAGGATGGAAACCAACTTCTGGTTATGCAGATTTATGCCTTTATTTTTTAGCTTTTTTCTTTTTTTTTTAATGTTCAGTCTTCCAAGTTGGTTTAGTTTGGTTCTCTAGAGCTGTATAGTTTGGTTAAATAATTAGTAATTTAGTTTTCTATGGAATTAGGCTCACAATTAACCCTTTTTTCTTTGATATTTATTTCTCGGCTTCTTTTTTTTTTTTTTTACTCTTTTCAGTGCTGATTTTGTTGTTTTCCTTTGGCTGAGGAATCTGTGTAGAGCTTTGCTGATGTTGCGAGATGTAGCTACCCAAGAAACACGGAATGGAACACACTAGAAGTGCACCCTTTTAATCTTTACTAGTCATTGTGAAGTTGCTGTGTAAGTTAATAAACACAAATTGTAAATACATTGTTTGCTGGGCGACTCTGGCCGAGTTACAGTGCAGGAAGGAATTCTCGAGTCTGTGTTGCGATTGCCAATTAAACGGGACAATTGCAAGGGAATGTTCAGGCTCCTCCTTGGTTCTCTTCTGCCCCTCTCTCCACCATCTAAAATAACCACCCTGGGGGGAGAGGAAGGGAATCGTCCTCACCACCACTTTCCCCAGGAAGCGGGCATAAAAGAGTTGGAATTCTTCATTCTTGAGGTGAATGCCAGGCTCGTGCCCTGCCCTGGGTTTCTATCAACTCTGCACAACAATAACTTAAAGGCAGAATGAGATGTAAAAGTGCTTTTCTAATGCAATATTAAAGGCGAGTTTTTTTGACGTGGCATGTCTTGAAATAAACATCAATGATATGTGACAAAGGATCATTCTTTATTTAAAAGAAACTCTCTGGGGGAAGGAAACCTGGCTGCTTTTCCTTTGTTGTACTGTTCTTAACCGTGCCGAAATGCTTCATCCTGCTGCTTCTTCCTTTGCTTTGGTTTGCTTTTTTTTCTCCTTTGGTTCTCCGTGCAGCTTCTGTTGGTCCTCATTTTGCTGTTCCCCACAAGCACATCCTTTTTTTCCCTTGCTTCTGATAGAACCAGCCCCCTCTGCTTCCCACAGTGCCAAGCTTTAAGCACTGGATTTAAGGAGCATGGGCTGTGGTGGACCAGCAGCCTGGCTGCCTTTCCTGCCTGGAAGGCCTGAGAGCAGGTTTGTCCAGAACTCCCTGGAAACAAAGGTCTGGAGAGCAGCATTCCCACAGCTCCGTGTTCAGCACGGCCCGGGGGCTGCAGGAGCATGGACGAGGCCGTGGTTTGGCACCTCCAGACGAGGCCCCTGGGGCTGCTCAGCACAGCCAGGTACGTTCAGTGCATGTCCTTGGATATTTTTTTTGGTTTTGTTTGTTTGTTTTTGTTTTCTGTTTTGCACCATCCGTCTGTCAGGTTTTAGATTTTAATTTTCTTTTGCTCCATGCACGTTGGCCAGTGGAACCATGGGAACAGACGTTTTTAATGCTGATTTTTGTGCGATTTTTCGAGTGAAGGTCTCGGCTCTGTTTCTTTTCTCCTCCCTTCTCTGGCTTGCTCGTTGTACAGTCCATCATGCAGCTATTCCATGCCTCACGTTTTGTCTTGATAAAAGTAGTTGAAGAAATTGTGTAAGGGGGGAAAAAAAAGGTTCCTTTTCTTCATGTTGGAATGTCACTGGTACCTCAGCTCTGTTTGATAATATGAACCAACAACGACAAGAGAAACAAATCCTTAGCGCTTGAACTAAATAAATACCTGTCTCATTGGAAAGCTCTGGGTCTCTTCTCTCAGCACGTGCAGCGCAGGCGGGAGGTGCAGCTCCTCACGGGGGGCTCAGGAGGCTTTTGTGAGGGCAGGAAGAGTTTGGGGGCGGTTCTGTTTCAGAGGGAAGGTGCGTGAGGGGTGTGTTTGCTGCTGCTGTGGTCTCTGCGATTGTTTCCAGCGCCCGAGGAGCGATGCTGGGGATGGAGCCCGGCCTCTGCCGGCTGCAGCTCTGCTTTTCTGCTCCTTTCCCACTCCTTGAATCCAGCTGCTTCCTCTGCTCCCTTCCCAAAGGGAATTCAGGCACCTTGTGCGTCCTCAGCTTCCCTGGGACACGGGTGCACCGAGCCCACCTTCCCTGAGGAGGATCCTCCTTGAGCCTCCTTCCTGCTGGAGATGGCAGCCAGGTCTGCGGGGCCGGGGAGGTGAGTGTAACAAATGCTCTTTGGTGAGTTATCCTTTGCTTTCCTGAAGGAGAGACTTGTGGAATCACAGCATGGTTGGGGTTGGAAGGGACCTTAAAGACCATCCAGTGCCACCCCCTGCCAAGGGCCACCTTCCAATAGCCCAGGTTGCTCCAAGCCCCATCCAGACTGGCCAGTAGAGAAGGGGAATTACCTGGATTTCGTGTGTGCCCAAACCTTGGTCTCTTGGTCGAGCTCTTCACTGTTAAAAGGACCATGAATAAACTGGGTGTGAAAGTGGACCGTAGCAGTGGAGGTGTGCTGGAATTAGGGATGTGGGAACAGTCATGTGCGGGGGACAAGTTCCTGGAGAAGGTTTTTGTCACTGGGGGGAGCTTCCATTCCTTGTACCTGGCACCTCCAGGTCTTGCCCTGGCTGGGAGCCTCTGGAAACACCACATTCACCACCTCAGTTCCTCCCGGATGCTGCCCTGGGTAGCCTTGGGACTGTCACCTCCCCCTGGTGTCCCAATCCCCAACTTCCCGCTGGTGAAGGGGGTCTGGATTAAACCGCAGAGACGGGGCTGCCATGCAGCAGGGAATGGGTGGGGAGCACCCACCAGCTCCGGAGGGTGCTCGTGGCTGCAGTGGGTCGAGCTCCCTCTCCCAGCCCAGCTCCACAATCCAAGAGGGAGTATCTGGCTCGGGTTGGAGGGTGCTGATGGCTTCTTTGCTCGCTGGTGGGATCAGCCCTGATTTTTGCAGGCTGGAGGAGCCACAGCATCCTCCTGGCAGCATCTGCGGAGCTGCTGCAGCAGCCGAGCCGTCTCCTCGCTGCAGTGCTGCTTCCAGCACCCGAATCCTCGGCAAACTACAGTGCAAGGGCTCTCCCTACCTGCCGCAGCAGCACCTTTTTCCATGCTGGGCATGTCCCAGCTCCGAGGGAAGATGAATGAGGTGGGCAGGCTGCGGCACGGGCTGCCAGCGCTCCCGCAGGCAGGGAGGCAGCTGCAAACACCCGGGCTCGGAGCAGTCTCTCCCTCCCATCTGCGCTGCCTCCTCCTCTGCTGCTCTCCCGCTGCCCGAGCCGGGCTTTCCAGGCTTGCTGGGTTTGGGGTTGCACCAGTGTAATTGTTTCTTCAGCAATTTAATTGATTTTTCATCCATTGGAAAAAATACCGATTTTATTTTCCCCCCATCTTTAACCATTTTTCCCTTCCCCACCCTGGTCCGGGAGCATGGTAAAGTCAAACGTGGCTTTTTATAAAATATTTAGGATCCTGTTGTAGGGGCAGAATGGAGCTGACTGCCCAGACCGGTGCCGGGAATGGCCGGGCTCGGGCGTGTCGGGAATTAAACTCCTGTGGAATTGCAGCTCTGCCCTTCCCGGGAGGATAAAAGGGTAGGGAAGGGCTGGAGGCAGCTGGAGGATGATGCTCCTGCTGCCCCACAGCTCTGCCCTGCTGGGTTGGGAGGGAGGGGTGCTGTTTCCGAATCGAATTTTCCAGGCTTTGCCACCTGTTTCCGAGGGTTTGGATATAAATTAGAGCCATTTCGAGTGCTCGCTGCGGGCCTCCTGGAGAGCACGTCTGGAGCGAGGATGTTATTAAAGGCTTGATTAAAGTTATTGCTAATTAAAGCACTGAAGTGGCTCTGCCACAGCCACTGGGTCCGTCCGTGGCGCTGCGAGTCCTCGGATACAGGGCAGGGAAGGGAGAAAATGGGATTTATCGATGCTGCCAGCACTGGGTGGTTTGGCACTGACCTTTCCTGCATTTATCCCAGCTCGGGAAGGGGGGCTAGGTAGAAACTGGAGGTTTGATCCTGACATTTTCCAAGCTGCTTGATTTCCAGAGAAGCGAGTTTGGATCACAGCAAGGGCCACGTGTCCCCCAGCTGATTCCAGTGCCATGGGACATTGTGGGATTCATTTTCCAGGCGGTTTGTGGGCATGATGGGCGTTAACGCCTTGTGCCTGCTCCTTACTGCAGATCCGGTTTTTCCGAGGGGTTTTGGAGTTGTTCTGAGCTTTGCTCCGCGTTTGGAGCTTCAGCAGCTCTCCCTGCTGGGAGAGAGGAGTGCTGCGAGTCTGGATGGGAGTCGGGAATGGAGCGGGTCAGCCCTGATTTCTGTCCCTCAGCACTCTTTGTGTCCCTCTGGTCCTGCCCAGCGCCGCTCTCGGTCGGCACCAACCTCCAGGGAAGCCCCTCCTGAGCGGAGCAGACCAAGCCAGGTACTTTTGTGGGCTGTGGTTCTGTTGTTTGTGCTTCCAAAACGATTTATATCGTATTTAATTGCTCCTTCATTTAGCTCCCTAGTGCAGGGCCTGCCTGCCTCCAGCTGTTCCCACTGGCAGCGTGAAGACCCCGGGAATTGCTGCTGGAGGCACGTGCTGGTCCAGCACTGCCCTTGCCTGGACTGCTCCGTGCCCCTGGATCTCTGGGAGACCAGCACAACACGAGAGAAGGATGAAAAGCTTTGGAATGTTCAGGTACTGCAGGGATGAGGAGCATGGGGAAAAGGAGCTTTCTCAGGTCAGCAGCTGGATGTGGCACGGGAAGGAGGGACAGTTTCTAGGTCGTGTTGCTATCAGTGACAAGTTTTCCAGATGTTTCCATCTCCCAGTGTGTCTCACCTGGGATTATGCACCTTGGCTGGTGAATCATAAAATGGATATTGGATTGGTAAATTAGATATTAGAGAAAAATGCTTTCCAGCAGCTCCACGTCCTTGTGCTGTTGGCCCCAGGGCTGGGGCAGCTCTGCAGGTGGGGTCTCACCTGAGTGGAGCAGAATCCCCCCCTCCTCTGCTGCCCATGCTGGGGGTTCAGCCCGGCACACGGGGATTTTGGGATGCCAGCACACCTGGCTGGGACGTGTCACAGGTTGGAAATGGGGACAGTGGCCCTGTGTCACAGGAGTTGTTTCATTCCTGTGCCCACCCCTGCAGCAGGAGTAGCCCTGGGTGCTGGATCAGTGGCCCAGGAGCAGCAGTGAGCACTGTGTGAGCACTGTGGGGCCTGGGCGGGGTCACAGGCACAAGGGATGAGGATGCAGTGGGGTGTGTGGGGCTGGATCCTTCTCTGGAATTAACAGAGGGATGGAGGGGCTGAATCCCTGCCTTAGAAGCTGGGAGCCACCCTCCAGAGGTGGCCGAGGCTGAGCATTCCCTCCTCATCCTCACTCACCCGCAGGCCAGGGCTGGTTTTTTGCTGCCTTTATTAGACTCCAAAGAGGTTTTTTTGTATTTTTTTTTCTCTTTCCGGGAGCGGGTGTGCAGCAGGAGGGAGGCAGGGAATGCAGGAGAGGATGAGGATGGTGTGGTGGGATATCCCAATACCCCGA
The DNA here is from genome assembly GCA_013390045.1 of Picathartes gymnocephalus. Classification (NCBI taxonomy): domain Eukaryota; kingdom Metazoa; phylum Chordata; class Aves; order Passeriformes; family Picathartidae; genus Picathartes; species Picathartes gymnocephalus. The sequence continues at coordinate 166,866 of WEKY01051260.1, forward strand.
TGGGGCACAGGGGTGAACTCACCCGGGGCTCTAAAGGCAAGAGCAGGCTGGGGTGCTGGTGTCATTGGTGGTTTTCTATCCAGCTGTGGGGTTTGTAATTCCTAAATTCAGAAGTGGTTCCAGGATGCAATCCGGGCTCTAGGGGGTTCAGCAGCTGCTCCTCACCTCTTCCATTGCTTCCATTGCTTAAATCCACGAGGCTAGTGTGTCTTCCCTCCTTCTCCAAGCCTGGCAGGACCCTCCGGTGAGCACAAAACCCTGAGCTGCTGCTTGTCCCCTGGCCTGACTGTGTGTCCCCCCTCAATCCCAAATCCCTGCTGCGAAGATCCCAGCTTGGCTGCCAGAAAGGATCCCTGGTCCCCATGGAGAGTTGCCCTTCTCCCCCTCCCTAAAATCAGGGTGAAACTGAGGATGCTGTGTGCCCCTCCCACTCGGCTGGAGAGGTTGGAATATTCCCTGGGCTCTTCTCAGCCCAGTTCCCAAGGGTTTAACTCCAGTTCCTGGGGGTTTTGCACCATTGCTCCAACTTGGCCAGGCCCGGGGGACCAGTGAAAGTTGGAAAGGGGTGGAAATCCTGCAAAGGTTTTCATCCTCCTTAATCTTTCACCCACCTCTTGAGCATCCCTGTGGTTGCCCCCGTGTCACCTCCTGCTCTGGTGCTGGACCCTCTCCCAGAAAAAGCACTTAAAAAGCCTCAGCACTGTGGGGTTCACCCAGCCAAAAAAGATCCACCCACTTCTCCCCAGATTAAGTCCCCCTTGCTCCCAAACCCGGAATTTCTGCAGCCAGCTCCCTGTGGGGATTTGGGGTGGGGAAGCTCTGCCAACAGCCCCCGGCAGCTCCCCGGGCCCTTTATCGATGGGAATGGGATGCTGTGGGGTTCTGGAGTGGGTTTTGGGGGGGGCTCTGAAGCACTTGGGGGGTTATTCAATGCAGGGGCTGGGAGCAGGGCATGTCTGGAGGGTTTCTGTCCCCAGGGTGTTTCGGGGAGGCTGAGGGGGGCTCAGGGCAGGTTCTAAGCCAGGGCTGGGTGGGTTAAAAAGGGAGCAAAGGAGGGGGGAGGCCGAGGCCCGGCCTGGGGGGCCACTAAAACCAGCACGGCATCCACATGAAGGAGCCCAGGGCGGCGCCGGTGGCGGCCCCCGCCAGCAGCCCCAGGGCCATCTGGTCCCCGGAGACGCGGTAGGGATCCTCGCGCACGATGACGTGGGTCACCCCGGGAGCTGCGGGGGGAAAAGGGGCCGTCAGCAGGGCTGGGGGCACGGCCTGGGGCACCCCCCGGGGCCACCGGGCCACCCACCTCCGTACTGGTGGCCGTAGTGGCCGGAGCTGATGTAGGCGGCCTGGTGGGAGTCCAGCGGCACCGTCTGGTAGTAGTCGTCGTCGTAGGGGTCGTAGACGTGCACCTGCAGCAGCGGCGCGGGGTGAGCCTGTGGGGCTGGGACACGGCTCCCCCGGGGGGGACGGGGCCCTGGGTGCCCTTGGGTGGGGGATCCTAATGGGCCCAAGGGCTGGCGTTCAGGTCACCCCGACTCTGCCCCTTCCTTGGCATCTTATCTGTGTCCCTGCCACCTTAACTCTGCTCCCATTCCCTTCACCTGTTCCTGTCACCTTAACTGTGTCCCTATCACCTTACCCACGTCTCTTTCATCTTAGCTGTGCTCCTGTCACCTCAACTCTGCCCCCATTTCCCTTAACAGTGTCCCTGCCACCTTAACTCTGCTCCCATTCCCTTCATCTGTTCCTGTCACCTTAACACTGTCCCTGTCACCTTACCCACGTCTCTGTCACCTCAACTCTGCTATATCCTGTAACTGCCCCGTCACCTTAACTGTGTCCCACCACACCAACTCTGCCCCCATTCCCCTTCACTGTGTCCCTGTCACCTAAATGGTGTCCCTGCCTCCTTACCTGTGTCCCCATCACCTTAACTCTATCCCCGTCACCCCCCACCCGTGCACAGGGTCCCCATGGCTCTGTCACCTTCTTCCCTGTGGCTCTAGGGATTTTACTCCCTGGGCCCTGAGGGTGTTGGGGAGCCCCCCGCCAAGCTCAGTGTCAGCCCTGGGAAGGAGCAGGGTTGGGGTGACCTCTCCCTGCCCAAATCCTGAATCCCAAAATCCCGTGCCAGGATGGTGTCCCTGCTTGGGGGGACGAAGCCTCACCGGGGTGGATTTAGCCTCCAGCACGGCCATCTTCCAAGCACTGCAAACAAAACAGAGGCACTTGTTTTTGGTGAGTGCTGGAGGGGTGGGAATTGTCCCCTTTCCTCCCAACGGGGACCTGGACATGGCCATGGGGCCACCACTAATCTTTAATTCCCTTTTAATGAGTGCTGGGCCAACAGCTGGGATTGGGAATGTGCTGGGAGGTACCTGACAGCACAGGGATGGGCACAGGGCAGTCCCTGGGAATGGCCCTGGCTAAAACAAGGGCAGGCAGGAAAATGACACCTAAATTTGGGGGGGAAAGCACGTAGTGGATGAATTTCCACTCAGCTGAGGTCAAGTTCAGTTGATGAAGTTCTGCTTGGCCACAGCCGAACATTTCCCTCCATCCAAGTTCAGCTGAACATTTGCCATTTCTAATTTTTAAAATTTTTATTTTAAAAAACCACCATTTTTATAAAAATAAAATTCTTTTTAAAATTTAACTTCTAATTTCTTTTAGAAATAAATAGAAATGGAACAGTGCTAAAAAAGGGCTGTTTGCCTCAAGCCAGTGAAGGCTTCACATTCACACTGTTTATTTCCAAATAGGGATGAAAACCCTTCTCCTCAGTCAGGCCAGGAGGGGATTTCTCATCCCTGAGGAAACTCCCCCCTTAGGAGACTGACTGCTTAAAAACAGCTGCTTTTGACTCTGGATTATTCAGCGGGAACCTCAAATCTCCTCCTGCACCTCTTGCCCTGCGACCGTGTCTGAGAACACAGGCTGGGGGCGGAGTTAGCCAAGGGTGGGATGCGGTGGGAGCGGGACAGGGCTCTCCTGTGGCTCGGGCTCTTTCCAGGCTGGGATAATTGGGATGGAAAAGTCGCTTACACGGCGTCGTCCTCGCTCTCGGCACACAGCGTGGTCTTGGAGCCGTCCCGCAGCACCACGGTCAGCAGGCACTCCCGGCTCCTCCCTTCGGGCGGCTGCACGTCTGGGAAGGGCAGGGATGGGCTGGCATCCAGCCCCAGCCAAGGAGATGCCCCAGAGACCCTCCCCAGGCTCCAAATTCCCCCTGGCATAAGGGCTGATGGATGCAGCTGTTCAATAACTGCAGCTTGGGTTTACTTTTGGCTCCGTCTCCATGTGCAGGATGAGGTCAGGATCTCACAGGTTAAAAGCCAAGGCAAGGAATGAGCTGATGGGCAGAAACCTCCACCCCCACGGCAGAAAGGACGTGGAAGGGCAGCAAGCTGCCGAAAAATCTGCTCGAGGCCACGAGGCCAGGTTGCCTTTGCTTTGAACTTGCCAGAGTGCACCCAGTTTCTGTAGGAACGGGAGACACTCATTGCTGGAGTGGGATCGTGAGCTCAAGCAAGAGCAAAATCTTAAATCCACGAGGCTAGTGTGTCTTCCCTCCTTCTCCAAGCCTGGCAGGACCCTCCAGTGAGCACAAAGCTCTGGGATTGTGCTCCCACCACTGCTCCCAGCCCAAGAAAAGCGCTTTGTGTGGCGGCCGTGGGCTGCGGGGCCCAGCCAAGCTGCTGCTTTGTTCCCCTTGTTTGTGCGAGACGTGAGCGATGAGTCAGGGCCGTGGGATCCTGTTTGCTACAAGCACAAACCAGGAGGAGAGTTCCTCCTTCCTCCCTTCCTTCCTTCCCCCAGGAAAAGCAATGGAAGAGAGGATCCAGCCTCTCCCGGCTGGGAAGGAGAAGGGGTGAATGAGGCAGCCTGGGTTATTTTGGGGGTATGCTGGATGTGCACAGGTGGAGCATCGTTTAAGAGGGGTACAGCTGATGCCTTAAGTTTTAAGGTTTTTTTTCTTTTTCTGTTCTGCTTTAGTGTGTAGCTCTTAGCTTCATATGAAGCGTTACTGAGTTCTCCTCACAGGGTAGTTAGACAACAATTCTCTCCAGCTCAACGTTCAAGGACAGTCGTTCCCAACCTCAGGCCCAAAAGCATAAACAACATAAAAAAGAGGAGGGCAAGCAAGGAGGGTGGAACTTCATCATTCCAAGTTATTAACTGGACAGTTAACCTCAATATGCAAATGGAGCATAACTTCTAAAAGTGTGAAACCCCGTGCCCAGGCCCCTTTTCTGTGTCCATCTCAAGGCCCATCCTGGCAGGGCTGCAGCTGGGCTCTGGCATTGCCAGGCTGTGGCCTTGGAAGGCCTTGCAATAAATCCCTACTTTATTCCTCTTGTTTTGTCCAGTCTCTGTTCCAGGTCACACTGATAAGGCATCACAGCCACTTGTGGGGTGGGGTTGGGAATGCAGGGCTCGGGAACGGGGGGCTTGGCTCACCCTTGCACTCGCGGCCGATCCGCACGTCCCGGCAGCTGTACTGGATGTGGATCCGGCCGTCCATGTCCCGCTGCGTCTCGTCGTGGTAGTAAACCAGGCTGCCATCCAGGTAGAGCACGAACCAGTTCCTCTTCCAGCGGCGCAGGATGGAGCCTGGTAGGACAGGGAGCAGGTGAAGGACCCAAGGGAGGCTGGTGGGACACAGCCAGCGCACTCACGAAAGCCGAGGCCATCCCCAAAACTTGGATCCCTCCATCTCCTGTGAACCACCATGCCACAGGACACCTGTGCCTGGTGTGAGCAGTGTGACCAGGTGGCTTTAAATGGGAAAAGGCTGCCAAAAAAGCCATCAGGGCCTTGGGTGCTGCCCTGCCGAGCGCACGGGAGCAGATCCAGCTCCGGACACGGAGCCATGTGTGTTTCCATGGCAGGCAGCCCCTCTCTCCGCTTACGTAAAGCTGCTAGTGGCTGAGCCACAATCTCCCTGCTGCCGTGGATTACCCGCCCAGCTCGGGGTTCCTTGTGTCCCCCACACCCCAGCTCTTCCCAGCAAACCTCTCCAGGGTTTTTTTTGAGGAGGAAAGCTCAAGGGTGGCACTTACTCTGCCGCCAAAGCCAACCACTCTTCACCAGCGCCATGGCTGCCGCAGGGTTCGCCGGATCTGCTGGGATGGGCAGAATAACGGGGTTAAAATAGCAGCTCCTGCCTCACCTCCGGCTCTGCCCATGGCTCCCACCTCCCCACAGCCTCCCGGGGGAGAAGTGGGATGGGGATTCACCCTCGTTGCTCCTGGTATTTCTGGGGGATGAGCTCAGCGCCCGGGTTAATCTGGGTTAGACAGAGGCGGGGATTTCGTCAGCTGGGAAACATCGAGGAGGAGCCGCTCCGGCCACCTTTCCTCCTGCCTTTAATCTCGTTGGGATTTAGGGATTACCATCCCGTGGAGGTAAATGGAGAAATCCGGGCCACGGATGAAAACAGGCAGTGCCTCCCCACAGCCCCAGTAACTTTCCATGGTAAACGACATCTACACTTATTTTCCCTGCCTGGATGGAAATTAGTCCTTAATAACGCCATGAAGTCATCGCTCTCCAGGTCCCCGAGCAGAGCCAACACCCCAGGGACAGGCAGCAGCAGTTCCCTGGCCACGGCCCCCATGTCCACCCATCAGCTGGGAATCCCAGCTCCCAGTGATGGGATCTCCATACCCTGGGATGGCCTCCAGGACCTCCCACCAGCTCTGGGGGCACGGCAAGGCACAAACACCCCCCCTCCAGTACCTCTGTGCCTGCGTTACCGAGTGCCCGAACCCCTGAGTATCCAGGTCCCCCACGGAGTTTGTAGCCCCGGTACTACTGCCACATCCCCGGGAAAGCACAGCCCACGGATACCCCCATCCCCTGACACCCCCAGGTACCCCCATCCCTCTCCGCTCCCACCCCACTCTATCCACAATCCCTCGGTACCCACACCTGGTGCCCTCATCCCACATCCCCTGGCATCTTTCCCCTTTCCGTACCCACATTTTTTGGCACGGTTTCTGCCCCCCTCGGGAGCCCGCACCCCTCGGCACCGGCCCCCCCTGGCACTCCCGGTGCCCCCCGCGCCCCGCGGAGCCGACCCGCGCATCCCTCACCGGGCGGAGGCGGCGGTGCCCGCTGCGGGATGCGCTGCGCTCCGCTCCCGCCGCCCGGCTCTGCCCGCCCCGCGCGGCTCGCCGGGAGCTGTAGTCCGGCACCAGCATCCCCCAAGTGCCGCCCGCCGGGAAAAAAAAACCCCGCTTTCCAGAGGTTTATCCCCAAAAAGCCTCTGCCCGGCGCCTGCGCGGCGGGGATGCTGCCGGCCTGCTGCCGCCGGGGGTGCCCGTGGTTGATCCAGCGGCTCCGATCCTCGATTTCTCCGCAATTCCCTCCCCCTTCCATCGGACATGGAGCACATCCAGCAGTGTGGGTGCCCTCGGGAGGGGGCTCAGCCCGAACGGGACCCCCGAATTTGGGACCCCCTGCACACAGCTGGGCACGGGGAGGCGATGCTTGGAGGATGCAGGATTTTCCTCCGGTGCGGGGAATGGGTCTGAGGAAGTGTTTCACGCTAAAAAAAAGCAGAAATCAGGAACAACCCAAATTTTAAGCACCCATGTGCTCGTCTGAAATAAATTTCCAAGTGGAGTGAACAATCCTCCGGGTCAAAATCAAGGGCTGTCCTGGCTTCTGCTGGAATTAGAACTGTCCCGGGCTCTGGGACATGAGGTTGGATTATTTGGGGAGGTCAAGATACAAATTACGTGATGGCTGAGGCTGGGCTGTTAATAAAAGATGGTTATTCAGCAAATGGCAACGCTTAATATATAAAAAAAAATTATATTCCAGCACGTTTTTCAATGTAAAGCCCTTTCCCCTCCTCTCCCTCCAGCACTGGTTTTGGTGTGGCAAACAGCAGAAGGAATTAAATTAATCCAGCAGCTCGCTGGAAGATCCCAAAGGAGTTAAACCGAAATCACCCCCTCAGCCAGGCCACACTCAAAGCCTTGTGCATCCCCCCCATGATGGTTACAGGGCTGCAAAACATCCTGGTGGTGCTGAATATTCCCAAAATCAGGGAAATTTTTTGGAAATCTGGCTGGGCCAGAGATTTTGTCCTGCAATGAGTCCAGAAAAAAGTTCCCTTAGGAAGGGATTGGGGCTGAAATTTGGATTTATCCTGAATTATCCACTGGTATTGGGCTGCCTCTCCATACAGACACGTGTCAATTTGGGATTAATTGTTATCAAAACTTTTCCATTGTGGGAAGGAAATGGTACCGGTGTGGGATTTGGGGGGCTTGGTCTATTAATTTTTTTGTAAACTAGGGTGGGGATTTTTTTTAGGTTAAATAGGATAAATTTGGGGCATGCTGGGTGGAAATGGTGATCCAAAGAGCCAGGAAATTATTTCCAGCCAGCGAAAGGAGAGGATGCCATGAGGGAATACACTCTGTCCCTTGCTCAGGAGAGCCACATCCTGGATTTCCCCCCATTTTCCACAGCAATTGGGTGCTGTTTAATAAAATCTGTGAACTTCGATGCCTCTGGTTTGTTTTTCCTCCACCTATGTCTGCAGTGGCTCGTGCCTGGTGGGTATCTCCTCCATCCCAGCCACAGCCTTGGCCTTAGGGTAGGAAACAAAGGAATTTCGAAACTCTTTCTACTCAGGAAATCCGTGTCTTCCACAGGGGGTCTCCCCAGATTTCATGGAGACAGAAGCTCTGGGGGTTCAGAGTTGAATCTGGGGACGGCTGCAGGTGACACCCCCAGCATCTGCTGTTTCTGTCATTCCCACGCTCCTTTAAATACCCCGCAAATCCCTCTGGAGGCTCCTTTTCCTGTAGCTGAGCATGTCCCATTGGTGCCGCTGGAATCCTGCAGGAGAAACGCACAAGGAGAAATGTTTCCTTTGACACGTTTCTCATTCCCTCCACACCCACCCCAGCACCTCCCAGGGGTGGGAAACAGACCTCCGTTACCCCTGTCCCGACTCCCTGATTCCCAAGGGAAGCGTTCCACATCCAGGGCTCAGGAAACACAATTTACAGCGTGAATTCCCACCAAAAAAAGCGGCAAAGTGCAAGGGACAGCAACCAGCGTTGCGAAGGATCTGGGGTGGAGGGAGTGCCCTGCTCGTGTCACTCCCTGGGTGGAGACCACAGGAATTCTCCGTCTCTTCCCAAAATACTCCTTTCCTGCCCTAAGCAGGGTGAGGGCCTGGTTTGGCTGCGAAGAGAAGGACGGGGCAGAGCCCCATGGAGGCGGCGGGGGGGCGGCAGGCAAGGCCGGTCCCCGCGGCTCCCCGCTCCCCTCCCGCTCCTGGCCCGCGGCCCTGCGCTCGCCAGGCGACCCGGAAAGGGTTCCCCAGAGCCGGGATCCGATCCCGGATCGCCGTGGAGCCCCACCTGGCATATCCCGGTGGGATTCCCGTTGCGGCCTTCTCCCTCCCATCAGCCCTCACGGACTACAACTCCTGTCATGCCGCGCTGAACTACAGCTCCCGCCATGCCCGGCGGCTCTACCCCTGCCGTACTACACATCCCAGCACGTCCCGCGCCCGTCCGGGCCCTGTCGCCTTATGTCCTTCCCCCGCCTACCGCGCGGACTACACTACCCATGACCCCTCGCGCGGGGCGGCTAGCGGCGAGCCGCTGGGGTGGCGCGCGGGGCATGCCGGGAGTTGTAGTCCCCGCGGCGGCGGCAGCTGTAACGGTCCCGCTGGTGGTACTGCCCCCCCCTATCCCCCCCCATTCCCGGCTGGCGGCTGCGGGAGCAGCGGGAAGAGGAGGAGGAGGAGGAGAGGAGGGAGATCTGCTGTACCGGCACAGGGGCCGCCGCCGCCCGAGCAGCCGCAGGTAAGGAAAGGAGAAGGGGGGACACCCGCGGGTGACAGCGGCGGGAAAGGGGGTGGCGGCTTGGGGACACAGCCGTGATGGAGGGGGGTGGCCGGGGGCTCCCCGGAGCGCTCAGGGAGGGGGGCGGTGTCGGAGCATCCCCGCAGCCCC